>CAUYPK010122834.1:0-14485 GCA_963574355.1 Loris lydekkerianus
GAATCAGTAGGTTAAATGCTTTTCAATATTTATTGCTAAAGAAAAACTGTAAACTAGCAACAACTTTAAAACTTTAAATAAAGTGCAGAAAACTGTAGCTTAACAGGTAATCAAGCTAAATCACAATCACCGAATCAAATAACTTGTATGACCCGAGTATAAGCCGAGTTCGGGTTTTTCGGCACAAAATTTGTGCCGGAAAAAGCTCGGCTTATACTCAAGTATATACGGTAATAAAGATGTGTCTGAACTTAGTTATAATGATTTAAAATTCATGGTCCAAAACTGCAATTACATTTGCACCAGCCTAACACTAAGGGAGTGAGTCCAAGATTCAGACCAAAGACTATGCCCTGGGGCAATCTAACCTTTAGCAAATATAGTTGTGAGGAAGAAGCAGGACATTAAGGAGGTTGTAAGTAGAAAACCTGAAGAGCATGATGAACTCCAAGCTGAGTGGGAAGAAATCATTTCAAGCAATAAAAAATGTTCAACTTTGTCAAATACTGCTAAGGAAAAGAGCAGACTAAGATTTAAGCAAAAAGGAGCAAAATGCCTATGACTAATGTGAATGAAAAAAATTTTTTAAAGAGAGCAAAAGAAGAACTGCAGACATAGAGCATTCATTCAACAAAGAATTGTGTGGTACCCTAACCAGACCCAGGCACTGTTCCAAGCAATGAGCGTACAAAAGCAAACATAACATCCCAAATCCTCATCTGAATGGAGCTTACATGCTAGTGGGAGAGACAAACTCTCAAGAAATGTTTCAATAAATGAGACAGAAACTGCAAAGATCACGTAGTTGAAAGGTTTTTAAGATGGAAAAAATTACAAAGAAAAGATGGACAGAATTACTCTGCGTGTACATTTATATGCTTAGAGGTTTGACCCAGAAGAGGAGGAAAAACTGATGAAAGAAGGCAGAGTTGCTAGAGTGATATCCTCAAACAAGGTAGACTTTACACATGCGGGGCTCACCTCACTTTAACAGAAGGGGCACAGAAGTCACATAACAGGATGAGGAAGACGCAGTACACGGGGTATACGAAGATTCTCTTCTGGTTGCTTCTATATATATAATTTTTTTTTTTTTTTTTTTTTTTTTTTTTGCCACAGGCACTGCCCTCCTTCTACATTTTTTATAGGATGTAAAGTCATCAGCTGAGAATAAGAAGGGAGGAGGTTGTTTTGGAGGGTTGAAGAGAGAAGGAAAGGTAGAGAAAGCATTTCTGTTTGTTTGTTTTGTTTTTTGCAGTTTTTGGCCGGGGCTGGGTATGAAAGAGGAAGCATTTCTAAGAAGGTTGTGGAGAATGAGGCAGGGAAATGCTGTGGTGGCACCCAACATAACAAGAATTTAAAACGAGACCACTCTGCATAGTTACAAGTGAAAATACATAAGAGCCAGGTCTTAGGTTTTAAATATAAAAAGATAAACACTGCTGGCTCGGCACCTGTAGCTCAGCAGCTAGAGCGACAGCCACATACACCAGAGCTGGTGGGTTCAAATCCAGCCCGAGCTACCAAACAATGGCAACTACAACCAAATAATAGCTGGGCGTTGTGGCGGGCGCCTGCAGCCCCAGCTACTTGGGAGGCTGAGACAAGAGAATCGCTTAAGTCCAAGAGTTTGAGGTTGCTGTGAGCTGTGATGCCACAGCACTCTACCGAGGGCAATAGATTGAGACTCTGTCTCAAAAATAAATAAATAAACACTGCTGAGCGAATTAAAGTTTGCTTCAAATTAAACCACTTTCACTCAATTTGCTCCAAAGCTTTGAAGAGATCACTTGAAGAATCAGCAGACGAGAGGCTTCTAACCTAGCTTCCACCCTAAATTTCTTTTGGTGAGGGATTAAACCTTTCAAATTTTCTCACCTATAAAATGGGAAAGATCCTGTTTTTAATCTGTTAAAGAAGGAATCCATTATCAGTTAAGCTGACAACTGATGTCTAAGGGCCCTTTACCCTCCCTTAGTCCGTCCTGGGGAGATGAACTTCGTCCAGCCTGATCCAATCCTGATTCTAACATTGTCCTCAAGGAGCGCAACAAAGGTAATCCAGGACTGCTTCACGTTTGGCCTCTATCAGTCTAAACACCACTCTGACCTGGAGGAACTTCAGTTCAGCACTTAAATCACTTCATGCATACTTAATCCAAACAGTTCCCAGACCGATTTCTTTGACATTGGAAAAAGAAAATTAATCCCAATTTCTAAGAGGAAAACGGGGTCATCTTTTAAGTCATCTTTAAAAATCAACTTCCCTATGGTCCAGATTCCAGAGTTGTAACATTCAAGGGGCATGATAGGCACCTCCCGCCATAGCAGGAGACCCATTTTCCACTAGCATCTTTCCTGGTACCTCTGAATCATTACCTGGCCACAGGTCTTCCTGAACTGTCCATTTTCAGTTAGCACCCCTAGCACTGTTCTTTGGGGGGGGTCCTGACCCAGCTGGGCTCTGGTGAGCATCTGACAAGCATCGGGACCTCCTGTCACGGGAGCCACGACAACTCCGCTCTTGGAGCTGCTGCAATGCATTGTGTCAGCCTCCACAAGGTGCTTCTACCAGGGGAAGAGAAACACAAAGCTGGTTAGCCAACTCCCTCCACCCACCCAGGTCTCCATGGAATCTCCATTAGTTGCTGATCTTTTCAGCAATTATTGGGGCTGAAAGAGTGTGAGCACGATGGCACAAAGCGATCAAAGCTGCTCTGAACCTAAACAGTTGAGTTGACCACTCTTGGGGTTTTCTTTCAGGACCTGGTTGAGGACATGGAAAGAGAGAGGCAACCTGACAAACCTCCAAGGCAAGATACTAAGAGCCAAGTTGACTGGGAGTTTACCTCTGTGAGCCTAGGTCTTTCCCTGCTATGACACTCAATTTCCACTGGTCCCAAACAAAAGATCCAAGATATATCACTGCCAGAAAGTATGTCCCCTTCCCTAGAGACAATCAGGATGCCGCCCCGCGGCCCTCCTCCCACCAGACAGAAGGCCCCAAAACCTGCGTGGAGCCGACAGCCGGCCCCGACGTCCTGGGCCTTAAATCTGTATACGCGTCTGGAGCAAGTGGCAAGTGCGCTCGAGGACAGGGGCTGAGGGGGCGCCGGAGGGGGCGGGGCGGCGCTGGGCGGGGCGGGGCGGGAGGGGACCGAGGCGTCGGTAGATTCCAGCCGGGCGCCGACTCCCTACCGCAGCGGCGGGGCGCTGCGCTCTAATCTCTTTCCGCCCACCCGCGTCTGTTGAATCAGCCAATCAGCGACGCTCCCGGTCCCGCGGGGCCGCTCCCATGCCAACCGCAGCGGGCTTGCGCGCTGGAGGCCGCATCGCCATGGCGACCTCGCGACCTGACTTGCTCCGGGCCCAGCCTTCGCGACCCCAGGGCTTCCGGGCCCGGCGGGGCCAATCGGCGGTCGCCCGCCCTCTGGCTGTTCCTGCGCGGCCTTGCCCGGGCGTGCCAGGGCGGGCGGTCGCCGTTGACACTCGCGCCCCTTCTGGCCAGCGCCCCCAGCCCGGGAGGAAGGCGGCCCACCCTGCGAGTGCCGGGGTCTGTTTCCCTGCACCCGTTTTCCCAACAGCCGCTAACTCCTCCCGCTAACGTCTTTTGCGCGGCCCGCTCCCGAGAACCTTGGCTCGGGAGAGCAACGCGGCGCCCTCGGGGCTGCGCAGGCCGCGGCTCGCTCCCTTCCCGGTTCACACACCTACACTTCCCGCCCGACGGCGGCCGAGGCGCGGCGGGCTGGTCCCGGACGGGAGGCGGCGCCTCCTGATTCGCGGCGGCGGTGGCGGCCCTTGGTTCATTTGAGGTCTTTGAGCTGCAGAGGCCGAGCCTGGGAGGCCCTGTTCCCGGTACATGTGTCCCGGCGAGGTGGGAGAGAAGACTTGGGATTTTAGGGTCGCACGTGGTGCTCAAGGTCCCCACGAGAGGGCTCCCCAGACGGGTTCTTACGTGTAGCCGCTCCGGGAACGCCGAGATTGTGGCCCAGGAAGGGGAAGGAACGTGGGCAGCAGCGATGGCGCTTGGGACGTTGAGGGGACAGTGCCAGGCTCCGAACACGCGGGGCAGGAAAGCCCTCGATCCGCGGGGTCCACAGCAAGGTAGAGAGGGGAAAAGAGCTCCTCCTATGGGGGCGGAGGCATCCTGGAAATGCTAGAGCCTTGGCCCCTGTAAAGGTGACTGCCAAGGCTCTCCCAATAAAGGAATCCATAACTTATAGAAAAACATGTATATATTGATCCGTATACGTTACCTGCAGTGTTACTGCTTTTGCTGTTCAGTTTTTTTTTTAATCCCTCAATCGCTAAATCTAAAGCATATCCAACAGCCATTCAAATGGCCACTTTAAGCAACAATTATCACTATCTTCCTAAGGATGCGTTATTAATGTTTCTATCCAGCAAACTGGGTGTGCACTGTCTAAATGGGACTCTGACAACCTCTTGATAGCCACAACATATGAGCCAGATGCCAACGGGGACCAAATAGAGCACCTTGTTTTGCAAGGTGGCTCTTTCTGGTGATAGAAGGAACATATATGCTCAAGAGTCTTCCCGCACTCGGAGATACTGGAGATTGCTTGAGACGCTGAGGACCTCTGCGGTTAGAGCTCAGGTTGCTTTGGGAGGGGGCAAGATTGACTGTGCTAACGCCATCTTTTCTTCTGTAGGTTCCTTTTAGTCTAAATTCCAACAAGGATGATGGAAACCTCAACTTCCTTTTTCCATAACAAAAGAGCTGGTGCAATGTTTGTCTCGGTTACCTGAGGTTTTAATCCCCATTTTTAGGACTGAAGCTTCAGCCCCGAGGTGCGGGGAATGGGGAGCGCCCAGCTCCTGCAGAGGCAGCTCTTTGAGGATGTGAGCTTCCAACTCAAACCTGGTCAAGACCAGGTGACAAAGGTTACAAAGGTGTTTAATGTCACTTAGCCATCATTAGCCTAAGAAATGCCTTTTAAAAAGAAATTAATTCTGCTAAACGGTGCCCTTGGATTCTTTCATACCCTTTCTCTATGCTTCTTCTCATTTGAATGGCCACAGCACACTCTAGCTTTAATATTAATACAGCCAAAATATTTTTGCTACATGTAAATACCACTTTCTTTTCCTTTCCATCTACTTTGCTAAACTTGGCAAAAGGAGATGATTATGTAGCTTATGATTGTTTTCTTCTTGTACTGCCTTAGATTTCAACATGAAATCATAATCCTTTGTTCATATCTTAGATTGAAGAATGAGCTAGATGAGCTGATAATGTGTGTGTATGTGTGAGACATAGGTATAAATTTAGATATTTCAACTTGTGCAATAGTTATGGCTTTCTTGGTCTTTAAAAATATCTTCACTAGGGCAGTTCCTGTGGCTCAGTGAGTAGGACACTGGCCCCATATATCGAGGGTGGTGGGTTCAGACCCAGCCCCTGCCGAACTGCAACAAAAAATAGCCGGGCGTTGTGGTGGGTACCTGTTGTCCCAGCTGCTCGGAAGGCTGAGGCAAGAGAATCGCCTAAGCCCAGAAGTTGGAGGTTGCTGTGAGCTGTGTGACGCCAAGGCAACTCTACGGAGGGTGATTAAGTGAGACTCTGTCTCTACCAACAAAACAAAAAACAAAACTTCACTATGAGTTTCAGTGAGTCATGACATAAAAACATTCACCTGATGAATAGGTGCACAATTTTTATGTAAAAAGTCTAAATTAAAATTTTGACCTCAGCATGACAAACAACAAAAATAGAGGGAATGGAAAAGACTTCCTCACAAATTATGCAGTTTTAATAAGAAGCTTAATTATACTTTTGCTTTTATAGCAAAATTAGGATTAGAACTCAAAGATAAGTAGATTTTAACTTTTCCTTGTTTTATGTAAAGTCTGTATTTGGTAATAAATTTTACTGCAAAATAATATATTTAATTCTAAATAAAACATTAAATATTTGGTATAACTTAAATACTAAACACCTGTTTTAGTTACTTGGTTAGCACTCCCTGCCTGATAGTGAGTGCTCCCCAGCTTTGACTTTAGGATTAATTTCTAAAATGTGGATGACAGCTGCATTCTTTACTAGGAATTTTTAATACCCCAAAGTCCTAAAAAGCAGTGCCTTCCCCCAAATTACAATTCAGGCAGTCTATTTGCCAGAAATTACCTGGCATTTTGGAAAGCAGATGTTCTCTTACATTTTGCTCATTGTAGCTAGTAATTGTCTTCCTGTTCATTTTAGTTTTTATTAATTTGTATGAAATCAAGTTGATTTTCAAGATAGAGCTGAAAGCGAGTGAAACAAGTAGAAAAGACAATTTTATTTCAGGAAAGAAGTCCATTTAGGGACATATTTTGCCTATTGATGGACATACCTATGTCCTTCTCAGATACACAATTTAAGGACAGCTATATGATGACATGAAAGACAAAGTTGCGATTTGTGTGATCATTTAGGCCGCAGCTCCAGAGAAGATGAACAAAGAATCAAGTCCTGCTTGAGAAAGAGCCCCAAATTTACAGCCTTACAATGCATATTTCATCAGATTGTAAAGTGGATCTTGTAGTACATAATGAGTAAAGTTAAATTTTCATTAAAACTTGTAAATGTCACCTTCTCTGAGAAAAAATGTTGTGAATATACACATGAGATTCAACAAAGTCTACAATTCATTTGTTTCACAATTTTTTTTTTTTTTTTTTTTGAGCACCCATTGCATGCCAGGGAGTATCTGAGTATTTGTACAACAATTAAAAATGATCCCTCCCCTCCAGGAGCATTTGTTCCAGCTAAGGAGGGGTAGCAGTTATAGTGTGGTGCATTATTTCATCATGGGAGATACAGATGTATAAATAAGGAGCAGCTGGAGCTTAGAGACAAGGAGCAAGTCATGTTGCTGGGAAGATTTGGAAGCAGTATCCAGATCTGATCATGTAATATGATTAGCATCTTTAAAAAATTAACTGACAGTGAAGGAGTAATAGTCTACATATATCCTAGAAAGGGGGCACCTGAAGAACAGGAATTTTCAGCAGTGTTTATTATCCAGTATATCCCAAAGGAGAGCAGTAAATTGTGATATCCAAACCTCCTTCAAGGCTATCTCTATAGGCTCTGGATATAGACTCCAAGAGCAAATATATCGTGAAGAAGTCAGCTTCCCAGGAACTTAGCCTGAAAGGAAGAAGGTAATGGTGATTAGTTATCATGAGTTAGTCCCTAATAATGTGCTCAGCTAGATATGCACTATTAGAATCAGACTCCTGTAATGCAGAGTTGAGGCCTTTCCAAGATTCTGCACTAAGAAAAAAATAATTTCAGTGGGACAATGGAGTCATTTTTCATTACAAATAATTGAAAAGGTTTTGAATTGTCAGACCATTACTGAAAATTGGTCTATTATCAGTGGAAATCAAGAACTTGAGTTTTACACAGTCTTCCATAGATGTGAAATGTGGCTGTGAGGTAATAAATAGCATCTCTAAAATTAGCTGTCACTTATTCATTGTATCTTTTTATGTAATTGTCCTGTTTTTACTAGATTTTCTGTGAAAATCAATCATCAGTTCTATGGCAAAGTTAATTCCATAAAATAGATTTCCTGTGTTTTACGTTTCTTTTTATCTCAGCCTCTAATTGAAAGTGCTATGGAATTTCCGCATCATCTGTCTATGTCTTTGATTGGATACAGACAGATTCCATATTCAGTGACAGTCTCATGTTCTTTTAACTCCAGCAACTGTATATTAAATGATGTCATCTGCTTATTAAACTTTTTAATTAAATCTTATTGCCATTAAGTTACAAAATATTTATAAAGCTTGTATTGACTCATTTCTCTTATTGTTCATCTAGAAATTAATACCAAAAATGGTCACGGCAAATACCATTATTTCCCATTCTAAAATTTAGATTTTTTTTTTTTTTTTTTGAGACAGAGCCTCAAGCTGTCGCCCCAGGTAGAGTACTGTGGCATCACAGCTCACAGCAACCTCCAACTCCTGGGCCCAAGAGATTCTCCTGCCTCCACCTCCTAAGTAGGTGGGACTACAGGCGCCCGCCACAACACCCGGCTATTTTGGGGGGGGAGGGGGGATTTGCAGCCGTCATTGTTGTTTGGTGGGCTCCAGGCTGGATTCAAACCTGCCGGCTCAGGTATATGTGGCTGGCGCCTTAGGCGCTTGAGCCACAGGTGCTGAGCCATAAAATTCAAATTCTTGAAATATAAATTTTTTTCATGCTAAAGACAAATACAAAATCCTTACCCACAGTTTGGTACAGACTTGTTAAACCTTTTTGATTGCTCTCAGAACTATGTAGCCTAAATCATGTATATAGTCTCCAATTGTGAAAACTCTATTTGAGTAAAAGAAATCAAGAACACATAAGACTTTTTTATTGTAATTTTGTATTAAATCGTAACTGTATACAATTATGGGGTACAGTGTGCTGATTTGATACACAAGGTGGAATGCTTATATCAGACTGATTAGTATAACCATCATCTCACTTGTTGTGGTAAGACATTTATACTATACTCTTAGAAGTTTGAAAATGTACCATTGCGTTATGCGCAATAGGGGAGGTCCCACCAAATACCCTCCCTCCTCCCAACCTCCGCCCTTTCCTTTTCCTTCCTTCTTTCTGGACCGTAGTTGTGCTTTATCGTTCATATGGATGTGTAGGGGATGATATATTGGTTTCATAATAGTATTAAGTACACTGGATACTTTTTTTTTCCATTCTTGAGATACTTCATTAAAAAGAATGCATTTCATAAAATTTTTTTATAGTAAAAATGAGCCCTAAAGCTGTGTGCGTGGGTATTTGTTCTTTCTTTAGCATGTAATACTTTTTTGTGACTTAATGGGGCAGTTTCTGGTCCTGTCCATTATACCAGAATTATTATAGTTAATGAACATTTTGCCTGGTCAATAATCAAAAACATCCACCTAAACTATGTTGTGCTCTGCATGTGAAGAGCACAACACATTTTAATTCATTCTAATAAAAGATAAGAGTTGCATAAAGTCTTACAGCAAGTTCAGTCTTCTAGAGGAAGAAAAAAAGAAAAAACTCCAGAAATGATTTGCCACAAGGTAGAGTAAGCTAAATGCTGTTTAAGAAGTCCAGAGAAAATGCTGGTTAGAAAGCAAGTATGTTTTCAATTAAATAAGGAAATCGGGAAGGGGTTTTTGAAGATGGTAGCTTTGTGTGTAGCCTTGAAATTTGGATCTGATTTGGGGAACCTATTTTAGGAAGAGTGTTTGTTTGTTTGTTTGTTGTTTTGTTTTGTTTTGCAGTTTTTGGCCGGGGCTGGGTTTGAACCCACCACCTCTGGTATATGGGGCCAGCGCCCTACTCCTTTGAGCCACAGGTGCCACCCCAGGAAGAGAGTTTTTTATGAGTGAAGACATTGAGAAGAAAATTGCAAAACACATTATGGGGAATGCTAGTGTTTTATAACACCTGAGATCATAGTATAGGTTACGTTTTGAAGAATTAGGAACATTGGGATAATGTCCTGTAGGAATTTTTAATGCAAAGAAAGAAGTTTGCTGTGGCACTTTTCATCAGAAGAATGATGAAGTTAGAACTGTGTTTATGGAAGAACAACCCGACAGTGATGTGTTACCAAGATTTGTGAGTGGGAGATACTTTAACCCTATGATTGCAGATAAGATTTAATAAATAAATAAAAGAAAAGATTGCTAGAGGGGAGGAAGATCCAAACCAGGATCATGCCATGGGAAAGGAAAGGAGGCTTAATAAAGTCACTATGACTCTGGAATCCATATGACTTAGCAACTGGTTGCATGATAGGTTTAAAGGAGAAGATGGAGACAAATACATTTTCATAATTTCTAGGTAAGGTTGATGGGAGAAGACCAAAGTTAATAGAAGTGGTAGAAACACCAGCTGGGTGCAGTGGCTCACTCCTGTAATCCCAGCACTTCGGGAGGCTAATGTAGAAGGATGGTTTGAACCCAGGAGTTGAAAATACAGAGAGCTGTGATCATGCCATTACACCCTAGAAGACAGGAAAAAAGTAGAAGTGCCAAAGTTTAGCAAAATTCCAAGAAAAGGAAGTGAAGAATGAGTTTACCTTTGGATATGTTAATGATAGAAGTCTTTTCTAATAACCACTCTGGACTGCCACCTTTTCCCTCCACTTCCATTTCCTGTGTATGTTTGAATACGATAATGATAAACGGAATTTGTTTTTAGAGGTTTATTGGAGTTAAAATTAAGTTGGTTGTAATAAATTTTTTTTTTTTATTGTTGGGGATTCATTGAGGGTACAAGAAACCAGGGTATACTGATTGCATTTGTTAGGTAAAGTCTTTTTTACAATCGCATCTTGCCCCCAAAAGGTGTGGCGCAGACCTCGGCCCTACCCCTTCCCTCCTTCCCTCTCTCTGCTCTTCCTTTCCTCACCCCTCCCTCCTTTCTTTCTCTGCTTTCTCCTTCCCCCACCCCCACCATGTCCTTAATTGTTATTAATTGTCCTCATATCAAAATTGAGTACATAGGATTCATGCTTCTCCATTCTTGTGATGCTTTACTAAGAATAATGTCTTCCTGGGAGGCGCCTGTGGCTCAAAGGGGTAGGGTGCTGGCCCCATATGCTGAAGGTGGTGGGTTCAAGACCAGCCCCGGCCAAAAACTGCAAAAAAAAAAAAGTATAATGTCGTCCGCTTCCATCCAGGTTAATACAAAGAATGTAAAGTCTCCATTCTCCTTTTTTTTTTTTTAATGGCTGAATAGTATTTCATGGTGTACATATACCATAGCCTGTTAACCTATTCCTGGGTTGGTGGACATTTAGGCTGTTTCCACATTTTGGTGATTGTATTAATAAATTGAGCTGCAATAAACAGTCTAGTGCCCAGCAATGGGATTACAGAATCAAATGGGAGGTCTAGCTTGAGTTCTTTGAGGTTCCTTCATATTTCCTTCCAAAAAGGTTTTAATAGTTTGCAGTCCCACCAGCAGTGTAAAAGTGTTCCCTTCTCTCCACATCCATGCCAGCATCTGCAGTTTTGAGATTTTGTGATGTGGGCCATTCTCGCTGGGGTTAAATGGTATCTCAGGGTGGTTTTGATTTGCATTTCTCTAATTAATAGGGATGATGAACATTTTTTCATATGTTTGTTAGTCTTTCATCTGTCTTCTTCAGATAAGGTTCTATTCATGTCTCTTGCCCATTGATATATGGGATTGTTGGATTTTTCGTGTGGATTAATTTGAGTTCTCTATAGATCCTAGTCATCAAGCTTTCGTCTGATTGAACATATGCAGATATCCTTACCCATTATGTAGGTTGTCTGTTTGCTTTGGTTGTTATCTCCTTAGCTGTACAGAAACTTTTCAGTTTAATGAAGTCCCATTTGTTTATTTTTATTGTTGTTGCGATTGCCAGGGCAGTCTTCTTCATGAAGTCTTTCCCCAGGCCAATATCTTCCAGTGTTTTTCCTATGCTTTGTTTCAGGATTTTTATTGTTTCATGCCTTAAATTTAATACCTTTATTCATCTTGAATCAAGCTTTGTGAATGGAGAAAGATGTGGGTCCAGTTTTAGTCTTTTACAGGTGGATATCCAGTTCTCCCAGCACCATTTAGAGAATAGGGATGTTCTTGTTTGGTTTATTGAAGATTAGGTGGTTGTAAGATGTTAGTTTCATTTCCTGGTTTTCTATTCGATTCCAAATGTCTATTCTCTATTTTTGTGCCAGTACCATGCTGTCTTGACCACTATGGCTTTGTAGTACAGACTAAAATCTGGAATGCTGATGCCCCCAGCTTTATTTTCATTACTAAGAACTGCCTTAGCTATACAGGATTTTTTTTTTTTTTTGGTTCCATACAAAACACAGAATCATTTTTTCCAAATCTTGAAAGTACAATGTTGGTATTTTAATATGGATGACATTGAATAGGTAGATTGTTTTGGGAAGTATAGACATTTTAACAAGGTTGATTCTTCCAGCCGTGAGCATGGTATGTTCTTCCATTTGTTAATATCCTCTGCTATTTCTTTTCTTACAATTTAATAATTTTCTTTATAGAGGTCCTTCACCTCCCACATTTTTGTCTTTTTTTGAACAGAATCTTACTCATTTTATCCTGGGTAGAGTGCTGTGGCATCAAACACTTGGGCTTAAGAGCTCCTCTTGCCTCAGCCTCCCAAGTAGCGGGGACTACAGGTGCCACAACAACACCCAGCTAATTTTTCTATTTTTAGTAGAGACAGGGTCTCACTCTTGCTCAGCCGCCCAAAGTTTCCGGATTACAGACATGAGCCTAAGCCTGACCCACATTTTTCACATATGTCTGTGTAGTATCTAACTGTAATTACTGTAGTTAGATGGCTAACTAATGATGAAAACGTTCTATATCTACATTGTCCAATACAGTAATGACTGGCCACTGTTGCTATTGAATATTTGAAGTGTAGTCAGTACAACTGAAGAACTGAATTTTAAATTTAATTTGTGTAATCCCATGTAGTCAGCAGGTACCATGTTGGTTAGTACAGGATAGACTGGTGGTTGAAAATAGTCCAGCACGTTAAGAGAGATGATGAGTCTAGGTCTGCCACTGTGTATGTAAACGTGCGTGTTTTTCTTGACTATCTTCTCCTGAATCATTCTCAGGCCATAATTTGGGATAAAGTGCACCAGTAAATAGTGATATGAAACCGTCTATTCGGTGTAGGTTCTTTGAGAACCAATAACTTCACCACATGATTAATAAAGAAGATCTATTTATAAATAAACAAGGAGAGCTTATCCGGAAATTACGTTTTCTTGTTAAAAAAAAAAAAATGCATATTGTTTTGTTCTTCCAGAGAAAGAACAAAAACAACTGAAAGACCAAGTCAGATTTTGTTAACTTTTTTTGTTGTTGTTGTTGCAGTTTGGCTGGGGCCAGGTTTGAACCCACCACCCTCAGTATATGGGGCCTGTGCCCTATTTACTGAGCCACAGGCGCTGCCCAATTTTGTTAACTTGATGAATTAACCAAACTTCTATCATTTAATTCTATAGATATATTATTTACTTAGATCTGGTGAGTGCTAGACTTAGCAAATGACCTGATGGATTTCAGCAGCATCAAGAGAGAAAGTTGAAGAATGCACATCAACCCCGCGGAGGAGAGCTGCGACCACAAGGATGCAAACGAAAGGTACAAAACCCATCACCAAGCAGACGGGAGTCCCCCCTCCCCCATCTGATTGGATTAAGAGCCCCACAAACAAACGGGCAGAAATCAAAGGCCCTCCCACTACACTCCACGGGAGAGACCTACTGAAATCTGGACCTACCTCCCCTACTAGGGTGCCAGGGCGTTCTTCTAACAGGCATAAAACTCTATAAAACTGTACATAACCTTTGCCTTCAACTCTGAACTCCCAGCCCTCCTTGGGCAGCAACATAACCAGGCAGAAAGCTGAACGGAACTGAGTGCGCTCACTGCCAGTGACTCCGGGCTCCTGGTGCTCCCCTGCTCCCCCCACTCTGGGATCTGGAGGACTGAGCAGCGGTGGGGCAGCCAGGCAGAAAGGTGAACGGAACTGAGTGCACTCGCTGCTGACAACTACGGGCTCCTGGCGCTCCCCCCCCCACCCCCCGCTGGGCGTGGGAGGCCGGAGCAGCCGTGGTGCGGCCAGGCAGAAAGCTGAACAGAACTGAGTGTACTTGCTGCCAGCAACTTCGGGCTCCTGGCGCTCCCCCCCTCCCCTCACTCTGGGAGGCCTGAGCAGCAGTTGGGCGGCCGGGCAGAAAGCATAGCGGAACTGAGACCCACATCAGAGAAGCAGCTCTCTGAGGTGGCTGAGGCCACACCCTGTGTCTCCCTGGGTAACCAGAGGAGACCCCCCTGAGTAAAGGATTTGCCTGAAACATCTCACAGACCTGGGAAGCTCCCAGGGTGGGGCGACTCAGAGAACTGAGACTTCAACCCAGAGTAAGTGCTTTACCAGGGTCAAACAGAAACCAGCTAAAAATAAGACAGATCCAATTAGCCCCAACACACAAGACAGGGCCCCAGTCTCTCAAGCCACAACGCTGTACAGCCCCTCAACAAAGTCCCGGGGAAAAATGAAAGGGAGTAAAATAACCAGGGGGCGGAATCAGTGGAAAAACTCTGGTAACATGAATAACCAGAATAGATCAACCCCTCCCCCCAAGGAAAGATATGGCAGATGTAACTGAAGATCCCATTCATAAACAACTGGCTGACATGTCAGAAATCGAATTCAGAATTTGGATTACAAACAAGATTAATAGAATAAATTTTAAAAGAATTGAAAAGATTGAACTTTAGCAAAACCTGAGTCAAATTTGTCTCATTCATTTTTAAGCTTATGAATATATCACTGACTTTTTTTGTCATATTCTCATGAATAGGTATAATCAAGTGGTTTTTGTGGTAAAATTTAAAGTCATCAAATGGATATGGTTGGGGAGGTGTCCAGGGCAGACTGACCACACCAATGATT
>CAUYPK010122835.1:0-20932 GCA_963574355.1 Loris lydekkerianus
CATGAAGGCTATAACCCAACTATACCACAAGACTATGAGGAAAGGACCAAGGAAGGGGAAGGGAGGGGGGAGGTTTGGGTGGAGGGAGGGTGATGGGTTGGGCCACATCTATGGTGTATATTTTTATCTATAATAAAAAAATAAATAATAAAATAAAAAAAAAAGAATGTAATATTTTGAAAAAGAAAAATTTTTATCTTGTTTTTGTTTAGCTTGAGTTCCATCTTCTGGTGTTATATCTGTTCTCTCTCTCTCTCTCTCTCTTTCTTTCTTTCTTTCTTTCTTTCTTTCTTTCTTTCAATAGATTATTTTATGATCAATGAGGAATGACTGATGTCAGATTTATGAGCAAGGACTCCAAGAGAAGGGGAGCCTGTGATTTCAGTTGGAAGTTAGCTAGAGAGGATATATTTCTAGTCATACGAAAATTGGAAATAAGAGGTTGGAGGATGAGGCAAAATACTTGGGATAAAGGACCTGGCTAATGTGCATCTATAAATAGTCACAGCCCTGGCAGCCACAGACTGTGGTCAGAGAGCTCTGATTTTTAATTTCAGCTACATTTCCAACTTTCTGGGTACCCTAACCGAGCTTTCTAGGTTATATCAGTTGGGTTGCAAGCAACAGAAGCTAACTCTGTTTATTTAAGCAAAGGAACTTTATGAGAAAGATTTGGGACGGATCATAGAAAGTTAGAATTGCTGAAGAAATAAACTGGGAAGGGGCAGTTCTGGGGATCTTGGGAGCAGTAATCAGGACACGGTTTCATCAGAGCAGACCCCACCCTCCCAGGATAAAGGGGCTCCACAGGTCTATCTATCCTTTCCTCCCCCACCCTGCCATTATTCCTGGGAGAGTCTGATTGGCCAGCATGACCTGATATATACCTATCCCCTAGGGGAGAAGGGCACACCTGGATTGGCGCTCCCTCTAGGGTGCACATGTGAAGGAGAGGTAGATTTTGAGAGGTGGGTCTGGGAGATGGTACTAAATCTTTGCTGGGTAGCTAAAGCAGGACATGAGCTCCTCAGGGGCCTCAGCCTTCTCATCTCTAAAATGATAGCAGTTTGCCAAATCCTCTTGGTGGCTTCAAAGTCTTCCTTCAGTGGAATCTTGGACAGCTTCTGTGAACAACAGGGGGAAGCACAACTTCTCTGGCTGACGCAGGGGTGAGAAGCCTTTCTCTCTAGGTCTTTTCTTCCTTGCCCCACTGAAAAGGTTCTTGAGCTCCGTGAAGTACAGCTGGACACTGTTGGGATCTAGGGTCATTAGGGTCTTTTTCCACTTTGCCCTTTATATCTTAACAGAGCATCAAAGTCAAGGGCTCTATAGCACCTGGTGTAGAGAGAGGGCTGATCACAGAAGTGGGTACAGGACCTCATCACCTCTGTGTGCCTGGTGAAGGCGAGGGGCTTGTGTGCTGGCTGCACCTGCCCCACAAGGCATCTCTCTCCAGTAAGAAAGAGGCTTTGCCTTGTGAAAGTAATGCTGGGAAGTGTGCACACCTCCTGGTTCAAGCTCTCTTTATACCTCCAGCCTCATGTCCTTCTCCCTGTGATTTCTATTCCTTTCCATCTCTTCTGGTCTTCTAATTTTCTTTGATGAAACAACCCACTTCTGCCCCTGGGCCTTTCAACAGGCTGTTTCTTTTGCCTGGATAGCTCTTGCCTCTACCCCTTTTTGCCTGACTGACTCCTGCTCATTTTTCAGCCTCTTAGTTAATGTCGCTCTCTTAAAGAAGCCTTCTTGAATTCTCAGTTTAGAGCTGGTCTTCTCGCATGTTATGTAAAACTCCTGTTATGGGAAGCATTTAATCACAGATGTTATTATCTACTTGTTTCTATCAGATGTTTATGTTTTCTACTTTTACTCACTGGAAACCCAGTGAAGGCAGGAATCCTGTCTGTATTATGTAGTAAAAAAAATGTTTGTGGAACAAGAAATAAATATGGAGGATGCCAAGAAATGTAAACACTTTTTTTTTTTTTTGCAATTTTTGACCGGGGCTGGGTTTGAACCCACCACCTCCGGCATATGGGGCCGGCACCCTACTCCTTTGAGCCACAGGCGCCACCCAAATGTAAACACATTTTAAGAAGGAAAAAATGCATTCAAATTGTAATAACTCAAGTCATTTTTGACTTCTGCAATTACAAGAGTTACAAGGTACAGGATATAAGATAACAGACTATCAGAATATATTGTGTATTACACAATACACAATAGTATTTTAGTACAGTGTTTTCCTTTCTGAAAACGTGTATACATTTTTTGGCACCCTCTCTATAGTGTGTAGTTTAATACTTAAATTATTGGATCAGTTCAGTGAGCCTTTATTGTGTACCTTTTGTATACCAGGTCCTCTCCTAGGGACCAGGGCTGGATCTCTCAATAGAACATAGATACAAGCCTTTATGTTGCCCATGTTTTGGGGCAGGATAATTTTTCTGTTCTCCCATTTAATCTCCACACTACCCTCTGGAGGTCAACATGGCATAGACCATGCAACCCAGAGAGGTCAAGGGACCTACATAGGTCCCTTGTGAGTAAGTGAGACCCAGTGAGTAAGTGGCAGGGTTAGGATTAAAGCCTGAGTTTCCTGATGCCTGGCCCACGGCCTTCTGCTTTCCCCATTCTTGCAGAGAGTAATTGAATTAGTGGAAATGGACTTTCTTGGTCAACACAAAGTGCTGCCCTTTCTGATGATCCTAGGGAGAAAGTGATTTTAACTAGGCCAAGTTAACATGTGCGGGTACAGGAGCAGAAAGATAGGGGTTGCTTAGCAGAGGAGGCTGCTGGGGACACGCAGGTTCAATGGTACTCGGGGCTGAGGACTTGAGCTGGCATCGCAGAGGGGCATCCCTCTGCCGTCATGCAGGGAGACATTCATCTGGGACCCTGCAGTTCCACGGCGACGTCACAGACCTCAGCTTCCTCTTCCTGTCGCTGCCCCTTTCTGGCTCCACCTCACTTCCCACCTGTTTCTCAGCTCTCTGCCCCAGAAGTACAGTCTGAAGGCAGCTGGTCCCAGTAACGTTGACCCCACAGTGATGGATCCCCATGCGGGCAAAGGCTGCGTGGCTTAGTTTAGCCCCTGTGGCTAAACAGAGCACCGAGAGCACCACGCAGCTGCCCTGCAGAGAGACCCGCTGGCCCCTGCAGCGGAGTGGGTGCACATCGTTTCCTCCCGACTCTCCAGCTTCCACCTCATTTAACCTCCTGGAGGCTGTTGGCAGCTCCGTGTTCACTGAGAATAGCTGCTCATTTCCAGCTCTCTCCAAGCTCGTAACAGAGGGTGGTCCTGATGAAGATACAGTCTCCTCTGACTGCGGGCAGAGTTTCTGTGATTGTGAGACTGGCTTTATTATTTTCTTCTTGTCTGAGTATGAAATGTCTGCTTTCATTTTTTTTTCCTCCTTCCCTCCTGATCTTTGTCAAAGAGTGACAGCTTCTCTAATTAGGCAGTTGAGAAGGTAACCTTAGCAACTTAGAGCTGGCAGTGGAGAAGGAGACGGGGTTCCAGGGGCCCTGTTGCCTGAGCACTTGGCGTTCTGGGCAAGGGACCATGTCCGCTCCATCCATTATCAACCTCACCGTTGCCCTGTTAGGGCTGCTCCAGAGCTTCAGGGGCATTCGCTGCTGCCACAGGGAATTCAGCCACAGCCTCATCTGCTTTTGATCAGGGATTAGAACTTCTGAGTGAGAATTTTTTGCACCTCTCTCCCTGTTCTTTGGCCTCTATTTATTTCTGCTTTCTGCCCTTTTCGCCACTTCTCCTTCTCTCTCTTTCTCTCCCTTCCTTTTCTTTTGCTCTTTCCTTCTGTCTTTGCTAGGATAGGCAGACAGTACAGATTTTGCTTCCTTGGGTGAGCTGAAAAGCCCTCCACCAACCACTTGTGGGTCTCGATGGAGCAGTTGTCAGTATGCCCCGTCTGATCTTGCACACCCCCATCTCTCCTCTACTCATCCCCCTCCAATGTTTCAAAGCTCTTCTCTGAAAAATCTTTTCCATGTAATCTCCCCACTTCTCCCACATCCTCCTGTTCACACTGCTTTCTCTCTGCCCCAAACTTCTTATGAACCACATACTCTAAAACATGTTTTATACAAAAATTATTTATTTTATTTTTTACATATCTGGTTTTGTGAATCTGATTTATGCCTCCCAGGATGTTCTTTTAAGTTAGCATATTAGTAGGAATGAAGTACACTTAGAATTCATGTGCTTACTCTGAAATAAAAGCAATGCTATGTTTTTTTGTGCCCCAAGTGAAGGCTCCAGAAAATGCCAAAAAATATAAGATTATATAAAGGGAGGAGTTTATTATGATGGGTACTCGTTCTACTGGGACTGAACTATGGATAGGAAAGGGGGTATTGAGGAACTGTTTGTGGGTGTACATCTTCCCATTTCTCTTTCCCCCACTATTCCCAAATTCCCTTTCATCCATTTATCTGTCTACTCATCCCATCCTATCACTGATTAAATCTATCTTGCACCCATCCATCCTTCTTGCCTCCCCTCCATCCATCATCCATCCATCCTTCCATTCCTTCTGCTAGGAATTGAAGTAGGGAATGGGAAAAATAATGGGTACTCCCAACTCTAACCCCAAAGTGCCATCTGATAAAACCAATGAGACAATGTCCTGGATCTTCTCAGCAGGTAAGAGCAGAGAACTTTACATGTGGAAGCACCTCCAGAAAACTGTCACATTCAGCCCTCTTGGTCTGTGACGTGAGACCATGGCCTAGAGGAAAAGATTTGCTCAGTTACTCATCAAGTTAGTGGGAGAACCAAAGTTGGATTAAAATACTATTAATGCCAAAACAGATAACTCAGTTTAACTCTTCCTCCTTTTTCACATATGGGAAAACAAGGTGCAGAGTGGGGAAGGGACTAATGTCACACGTCTAGTCATTTTATCTGGTGGCAAAAGTAACATT
Source organism: Loris lydekkerianus (assembly GCA_963574355.1). Taxonomy (NCBI): domain Eukaryota; kingdom Metazoa; phylum Chordata; class Mammalia; order Primates; family Lorisidae; genus Loris; species Loris lydekkerianus. Next base: position 4,948 of record CAUYPK010122835.1, read on the forward strand.
TTAGCAGAGATCTCCTGATTTGCTTAAGTTCATCGTGTTATGCTGAAACGTATAAAGGACCAGTGTTTCTCCCAGGTGAAGGTTATCTTTGGTTTTACTTTTGCCTTTAAATCACCCACCTATTCCAATATTTCCTCTAACCGACCACCCTTCCTACCCCCAGATTTCCCAAGGCACCTTGAGTTCTGGGTGTAACCTGACCTGGCGTCCATCTCTTTCTCCTGGAATCCATTGTCATCCTAAGTGGCTGTGCTACCTGCTCACCTTCCCAGGACTGTCATCTCCACTCAGCCCAGCAGCTCAGTCCCATTGCCCAGATTTGGGCGACTCAGGCTGTGTGGCAGCTGGCTGCTGGAGCCAGCTTCCAGGCGCCAAGGAGACAAGTTTCTTGGCAGCCAACGGAAGATAAACGGAGATGTAAATGGTGATTTTCTGGCCCTCGAGCCCCTGCTCATGGATTTCATCTTTTAATGGAAGTGTAGTAAATAAAAGCCATTTCCACAATATGCCAAGCAACAGGTCAGGAGCATCTGAGCTCTTGGAATTGTTAGAAGGGAGCTCAGCGTAACAAATCTCCCCAAATTGCACCCGGCTCTACTCGTGTCATCTCCCAGACTGCATCTCAAAATTATTGTGCAAGGAACTTATTTCTGAGCTGGAGCTTTTGGACAATAAGGCATGTAGGTGGGGGTATACTTACATTGCTTCTTGTCAAATAGAATTTTTCCCTATTGTCTGTTAGTGTTTGAGCCCTGGTTGAATTTTATCCCTACCCCCCTTCCACATTTTCCTCCTCACTTTGAGTGAGGCTGAATTTATTCTTCAAGCCTCATCAAATGACACCTTCTCCAGGCAAGCACCCACTTGCTCCCGCCAGTGTTATAAATTAACCCTTTTAAGTTGAAGTTAAGTTTACATGTAGGGAAATACACAACTCTTAAGTGGGGTTTCAGTGAGTTTTGACAAATGCATACATCCATGTAACTAAGATTTCCATCACCCCAGAAAGTTCCCCAACAATTCCTTCCAGTCATTCCTCTCCATCACCCCCAGGCAACCACTAGTGTGAACTCTGTATCTATTCTTTAATTTTGTCATTAGTGGACCTCTTTATAAATGCATACATACAGTGTAAGGGTCTGCAGACTATGGCCTTTGGGGCAAATATGGCCCACTGCCTCTTTTTGTTTGACCTGCGACCAAAGCATAGTGTTTACATTTTTAAGTGGTTAGAAATAAAATAAAATTAAAAAAGAATGACATTTTGTAACATAAAGATTATGAGGAATTCCACTTTCAATGTTTATAAATGTTCATTTTTTTGGAACACAGCCGTGCTCACTTGTGTACCCACTGTCTACGGCTTTCACTCGATATTGGTAGAGCTGAATGTCGAGCCCTCAAAGCCTAATATATTCACTGGCTGGCCCTTTAGAAGAAAAGTTTTGCTGCCCTTCATATAGTATTCACCCTTTCATCTCTGGCATCTTTGCTCAGTACCGTGTTTTGGGGATCCATCTTCCGTGTGTGAGGATGGCTCACAGGTAGGCATTTTTAATTCCTGTGGTCAGGGGTTGAGGTTCCCTCCTTTGAACTCTGGGAGCAGGCACAACTCACAGGGTAGACTTTTCCCACCACTGCCTCCCTCTGTGCCCGTGGCATGCAGTCCTAATCAATCATGGTCTGTTTTCCTGCTGGGCCTGGGCTTGGGCTCTGAATTTGTCTTAACCCAGGGCTCTAAGCAGTCTCTCCTAATAGGTATGAGTTGGGTACGTGCTAAAAGCTACTTGCCATCCCTGGCCTAGAAGCTTCCTGGCTTAAAGCAAAGAGGCAGAGAACTTTGGAATCAGACAGGCCTGGATTTAAATCTCTATGGTGCCACCTGCCACCCTTGTGCATTTGGGTAAGTTACTTAGTCCCCCAGCCTCAATTTTACTCCCTAACAGTCAGGATAATAAAACTGATCTCACTGGTTAGTTGTGGGCATAAAAAGGAAATATGAATGTACCGCATATACTCGAGTATAAGCCGAGTTCTTTTGGCACAAAATTTGTGCCGAGTTCAGGTTTTTTAGCACAAATTTTGTGCCGAAAACTCGGCTTACACTCGAGTATATATGGTAAAATGCCATGTTCCATCTTTTATACATAGTAGGTACTAAATATCTCTGCTGGGCAGACGTGTTCAGTTTTCCCAAACCTGTGTCCCCTTCTGGTGAGCCCGTCTTAAAGGTCCAAGGCATCGTTCATTTCCTCCAGGTACACACACCCTACTTAGTTTCCCTCCTTGACCTGCCATTTTCTCTGGCTTGGACTTCTGAAGTTGGTCACTCTCTACCTTCTCCTTAACTCCCTGTGATTCATGCTGCCTACTACAGGCAAAGAATATAATTGTCTTAACTTCCTGCAAAAAACTCCCAGCCAACGTCCCATTATTCTGAGAATACAATAAAGCCTAAAGGGTATGATCTGACCTAGCCTAGTGTGCTGTCATTTTTCCCTTGGTCCCCGCACTCCAGCCATGTTGAACTTGACCTCATTTCTCCTTGTGAGCAACTCCTGCCCTCCCCTGTCACTTACCCATTCTTTTTCTTTTGACTAGAAGACTGTGCTCATTTTTACCCTTTTTACCTCATTCATTCTTTTGTAAAATTTATCTTTCATTGAGATGGATTTAATATACAATAAAACTCACCTTTCAAAGAAGGTATACAATTTATTTGGGTTTAGTGTACCTATATACTCGAGTATAAGCTGAGTTTTTTCGGCACAAATTTTGTGCCGAAAAACCCGAACTCGGCACAAATTTTGTGCTGAAAATACTCGGCTTATACTCGAGTATATACAGTAATTATAAACTTGTGCTCCTGTTACTATTTTCTGCTTCCAGAATATTACATCACCCCCTAAAAAGCCCCGTAACTGTGAGCAGCCATTCCACGTACCCCTTTCTGCAACCAGTAATTGACTTTCTCTCTCTTTAAATTTGCTTTTTCTGGACATTTCATATTGTAGAATCATATATTATGTGGTCTCTTGCCACCTGGACTAGAAATGTTTTCAAAGTTCATCACACTGTAGTATCTCTCAGTTCTTTATTCATTTTTTTTTTTTTGCTAATTAATCTTTCATTGTATGAATATGCCACATTTTATTTATGATGGACATTTGGATTACTTCCATCTATTTTTTGGATGTTATGAATGCAGCCTCTAAGAATATTTGTTAAAGGTTTTGCATAGATGTATGTGTTTATTTTCCTTGGTTATCTACCTAGGAGTGAAATTCCTGGGTACTATGTTAATTCTATGTTTAATTCTTTGAGGAACAACCAAATGGTTTTTCTTCCTTCTGTTTTTTTGGGGGGCTGGGGTGGGGTGGGGGTGGAGGGAAGAGACAGGGCCTCACTCTATTGTCCAGGCTACAGTACAGTGACTTGATCAGAGATAGCTCACCACAATGTCAGTCTCCTGGACTCAAGCAGTCTTCCTGCCTCAGCTTCCTGAGCTGCTGAGACTATAGGCACATGCTGCTGTGCCTGGCTGTTTTGGTTTGTTTCTTTGTTTGTTTTGTATAGACAGGGTCTGGATGCCTTGCCTGAGCTTGCCTCAAACTGCTGGCCTCAAGCAGTCTTCCCTCTTCAGTCCCCTAAGGTGCCTGGATTACAGATATGAACCATTGTGCAAAGCCCCAGGTGGTTTTTCAAAGCACTATTACCATCTTACCATCTCACACACAACATATGAGGTTTCCAGTTGCTCCACATCCTTATAACAATTGGCATTGTCTGTCTCTTTGCTTAGAGCCTTCCTAGTGGGGGGAAGGGGGGAATGGTATCACATTCCCCTAATGAATTCTTCCTTCTCCTTTGGAGCAGATCAAATACCACTCCCTCCAGGAGGATGCCCCCAGTGTCCCTACTGCTTGCTATAGCAAGTCTCATTGTTTTTTTCATAGAATCCTGTGATCTTTTCCTCCAGAGTGCTTAAAGCTTTTCGACTTGAATATATATATTCATTTTTATGTTGCTACGTGACTGTGTGACCCCTGTACTCAACTCTCAGCTCCAGAAAGGTAGAGGCTTCCATTGTGTTCAGAGGTTCCAGTGTGACTCCTTCCCATGGTAAGGACTGTCGAGCCTGCCTTCACCTGCCATATACTCTCACATCCTCCTGTTTCTTGCCTGCTAAAACCTTTTCTTCCCCTCTCATTGTTTCCTCCAACCTTTAGCCTTGTTTCTTATCCATCTTCCAGGGAATTGTCAGATTGGTCTTTGTAAAATTAAAAAACAAACAAACAAACAAACAAAAAAAAACCATTGTGCCACTCCCTTCCCTTCACTTGGAAGACATCCATGGCTATCTATTACATTCCAAACAAGATTCAGCAATTTTAGCCATTTCAGTAGAAGCCCCCAAGGTGATAAATAAGAACTGTAGTCTAGTGCCATAAAATGTATAGAGGGGAGAACAATTATGGAGATTTTTTTTCCTTTATTTTCTTTCTGAATGTTCCCCTTGTTTGAAGTTGTTTGGCTCGCGTCCTACTTCTCCTAATGAGCTCAAGCTCCTGGAGGGCAGGGAAGTATCTTCTTCATCTCTGTTCACCCTACCAGGCCTCAGAAGTGCCTGGTTTAAAGCAACTGTCAGTAAATGTTTGTTTACTGGTAATAAATTTTATGATTCCTCCCAAGAGAAACATTTACATGCTAACCAAGGCCTGCAAAAGCTTAACTGGAAGGATTAATGGTGGGATTCCCATCATCGTAAGGCAGGCTGGTTGAAAAGCTGTTTTTGCAGCCAACCGATCTCCAGCACCTCACCTTGTCAGGGCTGCGTCAAGGCTGAACTTGGGACTAGTTCTCCCTGGGTCAGTGAGAGGCAGCTGAATGAATCTCCTTGCAGCTGAGATGGACACTGGGTCCTTTTTTCTTCCGAGGGGCATCAGGCCTCACATGCCACTGTCCCTGCTGATGCCCTGGCTGTAGACTGTAGTGACGGGAGAGCACAGTGAGCTCTTTAATCCTGAGATCCACAGTGTGACTCAAAGACATATTTACTTTTTCTGCTGAGAATTAAGAAAGGCAAGAAAACATTCACAGAATTTGGGAAGGTTAAAATGTGGAGAATGTTTTCAGAGTTTCTTAAATGCTGTCAGGTGGGTTGAGAACAGAGTAGAAATTTGAACCCCTGGTTTTGAGACATACTCAGTCTGGTTGTCTCCCAACTTTTTTCTAAGAGCAGCATGCCTCTTACACAAGGGGATGGGGAATGAGTGTTTTTTAAAGGGAATTAATATTTGGAGTTTGTAACATCTTCATGAGAAAGGTGGTGCCCTCACATTGCAAATAAGAAATTAAAAGCGCTGTGGGTTAAAATGATGTGGCTGAGGCCACAGGCCAGCCAGAGGGAGCACCCTGACCCAGACCACTATGGCACATTACCTCCAGGTAGCGTGTAACAAGACTTAAAGTTCCCCTGGTAGCCTGTGGAATTTTGACTTAATAATGTGGATACCCAAAGAACCAGACCTTGAAGCTGGTGGAGACAGCGCTTGACTAGGTGTCAGGAGCCCTAAGCCAGCTCTTTGAACTCAATCTTTCAAATCTCTCCCTTCTTTGCCTGCTCGACCCTTTGGGAATTGAGGATCTGAACCCACCTGCCAAAGCCTCTTCTTGCTTTCATCATCCGTAGAAAGGAACTTCATTGTTTAGTTTATACTTTCCAAAATCATATAAATGATATATAAAGCAATTACTTTTATAAAAAAAAATATGAACACAATAAAATCACATGGGTAAAAAGTGGTAGTTCCCCTCAGCACCTGCCATCTCACTTACCTACTCAGAGATAATTACTGTTAACTCTTTGGTGTGTATCCTTCCCAGTTTTTTTCTTTCTTTATAGCCACATGTATGGATACACCAAATAACACCTGACCCTTTTCCCCATATATGGGCTCATTGCTCTGTTATTCTGAAACTTGTATAGGTTTTATTTTAAAATGATTGCAAATCTTTCAATAGAAGAACATTTCGATCCACCTCATTATTTTAATGACCTTATTCTGTTGTGTTTTACTATCATTTATATCCTATTGATATTTTTCCTATTGATGGACATTTATGTTGTTTCTAATCTTTCAAGATTAAAAGCATTTTGGCTCAGCTCCTGTAGCTCAATGGCTAGGGCACCAGCCACATACACCGGAATGGGTGGGTTTGAATCTAGCCCAAGCCTGCCAAACAACAATGACAACTACAGCCAAATAGCCAGGCGCTATGGCAGGTGCCTGTAGTCCCAGCTACTTAGGAGGCTGAGGCAAGAGAATCACTTAAGCCCAAGAGTTTGAGGTTGCTGTGAGCTGTGACACCATGGTACTCTACCAAGGGTGAGAAAGTGTGACTCTGTCACATACGCACACACACACATACAAAAGATTAAAAGCATTTTTTTTAATGTATGTAGGTATGTGTATGTGTGTGTGTGTATATGTATTTTATGCATATACAACTTTTCTCCTTCTGTATTTCTGTAGGTTAGAGACCCAGGAATAATATGACTAGGTCAAAAAACATGGGCATTTATAATTTGTACGGGTATTGCAAATTACCGTTTAAAATTGCTATACCAATTTACTCTCAGAGATAGCATCAAGGTGGAATTTTAGACATGGTAACAAAGGTCTAGGGCTTTGTGGGTTTGGGGTTGCTGTCCATCACCTGGCAAACCTCCCTTTGCAAGCCATTAGCGGTTCTGTTTACAGGTGAGGTGGGTCCTGCCTCAAGGGCTTTCTGTACCTGGTTTACTGCAATTCAATGCTTGCCTGGCTTCTAAAACAGAGTCTCAGAAAAGGCTTTCGAGAATGGGGGTTAGGAGGTGGCTTGATTAACCTCCTGCCCTGTTCAGAGCTCTGCGTTTCCTGAAAAAATCCCAGTGGATTGCCTAGGGCTGGCAAAAAGCTGACTAATAGGGGCTGTGGCATCTGTCCTTGCTCGGGTATCAGCCAAGTCCCAAGGAATTTAAAAGACCTCTCCGGCTTCCTCGACCCTTCATAGCAGAGGCCCACCACTGAACTCCTTGAATAATGCATTTTCCTCGTCTTCTCTCAGTGTGATGGACTGCTGCGTTGTTTCCTCTTCATCCATCCACTTTCGTTTTCTTTTCTTTGTCTGCCTGGCGCCTCTAAGCCTTCAGCTGAGCCTTGAGCACAGGCAAGAGGAGGGAGTTGTTTTTTTTTTTTTTTTTTTTTTAAGATTAGTTGCACAGCTAGTGGTCTGTCTTCAAAGAAGCCCGAGGGCCTTTATTTTCTTACTCCTGAATCTGAATCAGGACAGAGGAGAGAAAACAGAAATAACCATTTATTGAGCTCCTACTATGTACTGGATGCAATGCTGGTCACCACACAGACATTAGCTCATGTACTCCTCCCTAGAAGACACCACAGTCCCGGTTTTCAAGTGCAGAAAATAACCCCAGAGACATGACATAACCTGGTCAGGGCCAGAGTCAGAGGATCTGTGACATAAGTTCTTAGTCAAGCCCATTTAGTCCTTGTTTGGTTGTTTCTTTACCCTTAAGCCTGGTTCCTGAGAAGGAGAATTTTTATCTCTAAGCACACTCATCAGCATTAAGTTAACCCCCACATAAACGAGGGTTGTCCAGAAAGTATACAGCCACACACCATGAAAAGATAGTATTGACACCAGCTGGATGCTTTCCAGACAACCCTTGTATATTTCTTGGTATCCCCCAAAATTCCAAGCAGAAGATCACCTGCAACCATTTCCTAACAACTCAGAGAATCACCAAGTCCATCCTGAAACCACCCCTGAGGATTATTCATTTTTATTTGGCTGCGTGTCTATTTGAATGTGCCAAATGGTTTATTCACCTGGGATGGTTTCCTGGAGGCTATGCACTGTGGGGAGGCTATGCACTGTGGGGAGGACTTTGTGGGTAATGGACTTTGGCAGTATACTAATTTGGGTTCAGATTCCTACCTTGCCACTTTACCTGTGTATCCCAAGATGCTCACTGTACCTCTGTGAACCTCAGAGTCTTCTTTAGACAAATGGACTTATCAATGATGATTTCTACTAGAATTAAGCATGTTTCTGCCATCCTGTGGTAGGCTGAAAATGGTCCCTCAAAGATGTCCACGTCCTCATCCACTAATCTGTGAATATTCTGTGGCATATGGCAAAAGAGACTTTGTAGATGTGAGCAAGTTAAGAATTTTGATATGAAAAGATTATCATGGATTATCCACATGGGACTGGTGTAATTACAAGAATTCTTGTAAGAGTCAGGTATTGGCATTCGACTCAGAAGGTGATGTGAAGATAGGGACATAAAGGTGCTTGAAGATGCTTTTCTGTGCAGCTTTAAAGGAAGAGAGAAGTGCCAGGAGCTTAGGAATTAAACTCCAAGAGCTAGAAAAGACAAGGAAATGGATTCTCCCCTACTGCCTCCAGAAAGGACTGCAGCCTGGCTGATGTCTAATGTCGGCCCAGTATAACCTATCTTGTACCTCAGACCTCCAGAAATATAAGATAGCACATTTGAATTGTTGTATGCCACTGAGTTGGTGGTAACTTGTTATAGTAGCAGTGGGAAATGAACACATGTCCCCACTAAAGGGTGGGCCTCTTCAAGTAGACAGGGCAGGCAGACTTGAGCTTGTGTGTTTTGCTTCTCTACTCACAAGCTGTGTGTGACCTTTGGCCTCTTCAAGCCCCTTTTCCTGCCTGTGTACTATGGAATTAACGATAACTCATTTTAGTAGGATTTATGATGACAACATGAGGTCACGTGTTAAGCAAAATGCCTGGCACCCAATAAAAGCTCAATCATGAAAGTTATTATCATTTTCTTTGACATATGCCTGTGAATGGTAGTACAGACATCAGTTATGGAAGGTTTTGGTGATCTTGTGTAGCTGAGTAGAGAAAACATGAGTTTTCATAGTAGAGGGACATGGTTTTGAATGTCAGATGTGGTTATGTGCTAACTCTGTCATTTTTAGACAATAGACCTAGACCTTTATAAGGGAAGATGATCTCCCAAATATAAATTCAAGCAAGACCAAGTGATTATACTGTCTAAACTCTGGCCTACACATCCGTAGAGTGCATGCGAGCAGGCAGGCCAAGGACACCCACTTTGTCCATCTCTCTGTCCTCAGGACTGAATACAGTACATGGCATACAGTTGTGCATGGGGGTGTTGGTTGCATCAGTTCAAGTGGGATGGGAGGGAAGTTGGTCTGGTATTATTGGAGTGAACCCCAGAATGTGATCTAGGCAAGGATTTGGCATTGGAAAAGATCCAGAGGAAGGATTGGTTTTCTAAAGATGGGCTTGTTGGAGAAGTCAATGGGAAAGGGCAGGGTGGAGACCACAGAGGCTTTGCAAGACCTGACATTATGGGTCTCCAATCTGAGTTGATGGTATTTGGTTTGTCCAGATGGCCAGACTTCTCTCCAGGCTGATTCATCCCTCCTTTAAGCAATTCCTGTCAATCCTCTACACCTTTGGTAGGTGTTCATGGTGAGAAATTATCCTTTGTCTGTACCTTACGTATATTAACCTGGGGCTTCTAAATGGGACATCATTCAGCAGGACTCTACTTAGCCCAGTGACTTCTTGAAGTCCTGCTGCCTTGCCAGTTTGCCAGGAGGATTAATGAATAGAAATTATGAAGGGGGTTTGAGCTCTACCAGACTAGGTAGAGCCTTGCTTTGTGTTTGAATGATTTCCACCATTATTCTTTGTTTACTGCCTTCAAGTTAATTTTCAAGACTTGTAGCTATGAGGCCTCTCCCAGTCCATTTGAATTAATTTTGCCAGAAATGTTTTTGAGTTATTGTGGTTCAGATTAAGTCATCCTGTGATCTTTTCGTCCACTGTCTTTGTAATTCTATTGAAAAGCTATCATGTTTGCAGACTGATCTGTGCTTTTTTTTTTTTTTTTTTAAATAACCCTGGCCTTATGCAGCCTCATAATTCTTTTGTTTTCCTGGGTTGTGTCCAATTTGTTAATCCTTGTGGTAGAAGAGCAATAAAAAATGGTAAGAAATGGGCTCTGCCAGCATGAGGCAGAGGCTGGGTTTGAATCCCAGCTCTGGTAATGATTAGTGGCTGTCTTACACGATTTGCTTCCCTATCCTGAGAATAGCTTCCTAGTTTGGGAAATGGGAAGAATCCAGATCTCACTTCCAAATGGATGATTGAATGATGAGATGGTATATGTGAAAATGCCTGTCACATACCAGTTGGAAGTATTTTCTTCCTCTTTCAGTTCTAAAAGCTCCTATTTCATGTATTTCTTCCCTTCTGTCTAAAAGATCAATATGACATTTGATGTTCTAAAAAATTTAAGCGTGTGTTCTGCTGCTGTTCTTCTGTGACTTTTCAGAAATAATTGTTAAGTGCTTCAAGACCTGTATTAGCTCTTCCATAAAACACCTTAGGTTACATGCTGTCCAACCTGCTGATTTGTGTTTTTCCCCAGATCAGTAAGTATTCCTTTAACTGTTTTCTGTCATAGATGCTTCTGTAAGATCTTAATTACTTCCTAATTGTCCACATTTCTTCTCTTCTCTTTTTTTTTTTCTTTTCTTTTTACTTTTCCTGGCAAAAGACAGATATCAAAAATGGGTTCAGGATCTTTGCCACCTTAGAGTCATCATTAATTTCCTTTCTCTCTCATTATGAAGGCAGGAATGTGTTCTGGTTTGCTGTCTGATTTCCCACCTGGATTCCTTCTGCAGTCTCTTGATAATCTCAGCTTTTCTGTAATCACATTTCTCCTTCAAAAGGCACCTTTCTGAACAGATGCTCCTAACATTATGAGAGCACATTTCATTGGTTTGCATTTCTTAGTTTGACCGAAAAGTTCTCCACTGCAATGGATAGTAGTTCACTGGTGTCTATTAAATTCAAATCTCCATGTGAGGCACCAGGGGAGATGCCCAAACAAAGATAACCCTTTCCTTGGTTTGAATAACACACATCAATAAACTTGTTCAAATAACATAATTAAATGTTAAAAATCATATTAGTAGGGGGGTGTAGCAAGATCGCAGACCAGAAGGATCATTTGGCTGAGCTCTCCTATAATAACTGGGGAAAAAGAGAGAATTCAGCCATACCTGGCATGGTTACCTTACCCAGAGTCATCAGTCAGAGCACACAGTGAAGAGGTGGTGAGCTGGATACAGTGTATGATTTAGACCAGTGGAAATCTGACACTTTATGGAAATAGCTGCCCTTCCTTCCACAAAGGACCAGGATGGGAGGAAGCCTTTCCAGAGTTTTCAGTTGTTGGGGGAAGCTGTGCATTGAGTGGAAAGGTTGGAAGAGTGGGCAGACTTGAATAGTATACAGCAGCTAGATTTGAATGCCGGTTGAAGTAGATTTGCCATAGGTTTGGTGGCTGGTGAGGCAGCCATACTGAGTAGGTCTTGGTGTCCAGAGGACTGCCATTGTGGGAAGGTCATGAGAAGGTATTGGCAGGGACCTAAAGCATGGCTGTCTTAATTCTACCTGCAGGGATTAGAACTCCCTCTTGGGACATGCTGAGGGACTCCCACACCCCATGGGAGCTAGAATCAGAGGGCAATGTGAGACCTACCACTGAAGGATGCTTGTGAGCTTTAAGATCCCACTCAGCTAGGCTGTGAATGCTAAGGAAACAATCAGGTGATCACCAAAAGGCAACTAACTTTGGAATAAAGACCACAGAGGTTGCTGGCTGTGCTGTCTACTAAGAAAAAACACCACGCCACCTGGTGTCCAGGCTGCATATTGCAACATATTATCATCAAGAGCAAGGACTTCTGTTTATTTGGCCACAAGGAAGAGTTTGGCTTTTCTCAGAATGAGGCCACTTTAAGACCTAAGCTCTCACCAAATAACCTGCCTCCTCCTACCTAAGATACATAGTACAATGGTGCATTTCAAAACTATTAAGAATAGAGTATAAATGTCTTGCCACAGCAGATAAGCAAAAGGGGTGATGGTTACATTAATTAATTCAATGTAATTATCCTACATTGTTCATCAATTCAGCACATTTAATAAAGAAAACAAAAAGACCTAAGCTCTGAGACAAAGTATTTGAACCAAAGGAGGCAGTGAGAAGGAAAAAGGAGGTGAACAAGAAGAAAGAACACATGATGAGGAACCAACAGAAAAAATTGGGTAACATGAAAAACCAAAACAAAGGAACTTCCAAGGGACCATGAGACAGTTACTGTAGAAGACTCCACCTAAAAAAATTAATGCACTTCACAGAAAATGAATTTAAAATGTGGATGATAAAAATAAAAGGAATAGACAAGAAAATGGAAAGAACCAAAAGTCAGATGAGAGATATGTAGACTATAGAAAGGATATTGTGAAGCATAAGGAAAATACGGAGATAATCAGGGAATGTAAAGATGCAGTAGAAAGTATCAAAAATAGGTTAAGCCATTCAGAAGAAAGAACCTCAGAGCTAGAAGATGAAGTTTTCAAGTTAACCCAGGTAGTTAAAGAGTCAGGAAAGAAGAGAGAGAATGAGACTCGATAAAGCATTCAAACAAATGAATACTAGGGATTCATGAAGGGAAGGAAGAAGATTATCTCAAAGGAATGGAAACCCTAGTGGAGACTTTCATAAATGAAAACTTTCCAAGTTTTACTAAGGACTCCAACACACTCTTTTCAAATGGACAGCGAACTAACTCCAGGTCATCTGAACTCAAACAGAGCCTCTCCAAGACACATTGTAATGAACCTGTCCAATATCAAGATGAAAGAAAAAAATCTGAAAGTGTCTAGGAGTAAGCACCAACTGACCTATAGAGGCAGAGCCCTTAGGATGACAGTAGCCATTTCAACTGAAAGCTTCCAAGCCAGAAAACCATGGTCATCCACTGTCAACATTCTTAAACAAAACAATTTTCAGCCCAGAATTCTGTACCCTACTAAACTAGGGTTCAAAGTTGATGGAGAAATTAAATCTTTTGCAGGTATATAAGTGCTCAGAAAATTCACCACAATAAGACCAGTTCTACAGGAAATACTTAGATTCTCAACTCTGATCATCACAATGGCCCACTGGCAAAGTAAACACCCAGAAGCTAATGGTAAAAACTTAGCCTTCACATTGGTGCAAAGGATAAAACTACACAGCAGACGTTTACAAAGTGAGATGAATAGGACTCCACCACACTTATCAATTATCTTAATAAATGTCAAAGAACTGAATTCACCAAGAGACACAGGTTGGCTGATTGGACAAAAAGCACAAGTCATCCATATGCTGTCTCCAGGAGACATACCTAGCCTTGAAGGACAAATCAAGTCTGAGGTTTAAGGGATGACAAATAGTATTTTAAGAAGATGGAAATCAGAAGAAAGGACAGGTTGCAATCTTATTTTTTTTTTATATAGATAAAAGCAGAAGTAACTAAAGTTAAGAAAGACAAAGATGGACACTTTTTACTGGTCACAGGAACAATACAACATGAAGACATTTCAATTTTAAATATTTATGTACCCAACTTAAATGCTCCCAGATTTATGAAACAGACCTTAATGGGTCTGAGCAATATGATATCCCATACACCATAAAAGTCAGGGACTTTAACACCGCTCTGACAGAACTGGACAGATCCTTTAAATAGAAACTAAACAAAGATACAAAGGACATAAATCTGACCCTAGAACAATTGGGATTAATAGACAAATGTACCAAACATCCCATCCAAAGCTAAAGAATATAAACTTTTCTTGTCAGCCCATGGTACATACTTCAAAATTGACCACATCCTAGGATACAAATCAAACTTAAAAAAATTTAAAAAATAGAATTTTTAGGGTGGCACCTGTAGCTCAACGGAGTAGGGTGCTGGCCCCATATGCCAAAGATGGCGGGTTCAAACCCAGCCCCAGCCAAAAACTGCAAAAAAAAAAAAAAAAAAAAAAAAAAAAGAAAGAAAAGGAATAGAAACTATACCTTGTATCTTCTCAGACTATAAGGCAATAAAGATGAATTCAACTACAACAAAAATGTTCATCCCCACACAAAGACTTGGAAATTAAACAACCTTATGCTGAATGATAGTTGGGTTCAGGAGAGATGAAAGAAGAAATCATTAAATTTCTCAGATATAACAACAATGAAGACCCACATTACCAAAACCTGTGGGATTCAGCAAAAGCAGTTTTACGAGGGAAATTTCTTGCTTTAAATGCCTACATCAAGAAACATAAAGAGAAGGTATTAACGAACTAAAGAACCATCTTATGGAATTGGAAGAAAAAAAAAAAAGAGAACAATCTAATTCCAAACCCAATAGAAGAAAAGAAATAACCAAAATTATTGGGATTAATTAATCTAAAAACAGAATAATCATTTAGAAATTTAATGAAACAAAAAGTTGTTTTTTTTTTAAGTAAATAAAATAAATCAACCTTTGACCACATTAACTATAAACAGAAAAGTAACATCCCTAATAACCACAATCAGAATTGATAAAGGGGATGTAACAGATGCCACAGAGACACAGGAGATCATCTCTGGCTATTACAGAAACTCTATGCCAAGAAGTTTGACAATGAGGAGGAAATGGATCAATACCTGGAATTGCACCCTCTCCCTAGACTTAATTAAGAAGAAATAGATCTCTTGAACAGACTGATTTCAAGAACTGAGATTGAAGAAACAATAAAAAATCTCCCAACCAAAAAATGCCCTGGTCCAGATAGCTTCACACCAGAATTTTATCAAATTTTCAAAGAACAGCTTATACCCATATTTCAGAAATTATTCCAAAAAATTGAGAAGTAAAGAATCTTCCCCCAATACCTTCTACAAAGCAAACATCACTCTGATACCAAAAAAAGGAAGACCCAACTGAAAAGGAGAATTTCAGACCAATTTTACTAATGAATATAGATGTAAAAATTCTCAATAAAATCCCCCTAGCCAATAGATTGCAGCTACACATTTAAAAAGTCATTCATCATGATGAAGTAGGTTTTATCCCAGGGATGAAAGGCTGGTTTAACATATGCAAATCCTGGGCAGCACCTGTGGCTCAGTGGGTAGGGCACTGGCCCCATGTACCGAGGGTGGCCCTGGCCCTGGCCAAACTGCAACAAAAAAATAGCTGGGTGTTGTGGTGGGCACCTGTAGTCCCAGCTACTCGGAAGGCTGAGAAAAGAGAATTGCGTAAGCCCAGGAGTTGGAGGTTGCTGTGAGCTGTGTGATGCCATGGCACTCTACCAAGGGCAATAAAGTGAAACTCTATCTCTACAAAAAAAAAAAAAAAAAAAAAAAAATGCAAGTCTATACACATAATTCACCATATCAACAGAAGGAATAAAAAGATGATATGATCCTCTCAATTGTTGCAGAAAAAGCATTCAATAAAATTTAGCATCCTTTTTTAATTAGAACACTTAAGAATAAAGACATATGTCTGGTGCCATAGTGATCAAAACAGTATGGCATTGGCACAAAACTAGAGACACTGGCATTTGGTACCGAATAGAAAACCATGAGATGAAACTAACATCTTTCAGCTACCTGATCTTTGATAAACCAAAGAAGAAGATACACTGGGGAAAGGAATCCCTATTCTATAAATGGTGTTGGGAGAACTGGATAACCACATGTAAAAGACTGAAGCTGGACCCACACCTCTCACCACTTACAAAATTGATTTAAAATAGATAAAAGATTTAAATCTAACGCATGAAACAACAAAAATCCTCAAAGAAAATGTAGAGAAAACACTTGAAGATATCTGCCTAGAGAAAGATTTTATGAAGAAGATTTCCATGGCAATTCCAACAACAACAAAAATAAACAAATAGGACTTAATTAAAGTGAAAAGCTTCTGTACAGCTAAGGAAACAACAACCAAGGCAAACAGGCAACCTTCAGAATGGGAGAAGATGTGTTCAATTTTTATACTATTAATTAGGACAA
>CAUYPK010122836.1:0-43900 GCA_963574355.1 Loris lydekkerianus
AAGGCCCAAACGACTGCTCTCATCCCCATTTTTCACAATAATACAAATTTTAGAAGATATTTCATTTTATCTTCTGTGTTTGAATCATTTGGGGTAAGGAGTCAAAAAATGTTTCAACTTGATAAATCAACATATCTCTTATTTAAACATTTTTATGTCTCCCTTATTTCCTCAAAAGACATTTTAGTATATCTTTACAAATAACATAGTACTAATATTTTACAATCTCAGAATTTGGGGATTTTTTTAAGGCTGACAAAACAATGCATACAAAATAATAAAATGAATATATACAATTATATAACATAATAGAAAGTTGATTAATGTTAAAATTCTTATTATTATATAAAAGACTTACTCTAATGTGGAGAGGATCTTTAACTGTAAGAATTCATAAACTTAGTTTTACACACACTAGCCTTAAGTAATCCCCCACAACCTATTAATCCAAAAATACCAAAACATTCAACACTCTCAAACTTTGGCATTAACACCAAGAGAGAGAAGTGACCTTGAAATGACAGCTCCTTTGCAGAAGGCTAAAAAAAAGACCCAATTAAATGACCTACTTTTAAACACAATAGGATCAATATGCATGCAGGAAAAGTACAGCCCTGTGGAAAGTTCTTATTGCCTGATTGATCATAAACAAAACAAAACTTTTTTTTTTTTTTTTTTAAGGGCCTGTTCCAGATCACAGTCACTACAAGAAATCCACACAGGAAAAAAATCCATCAAAATGAAACCCTAAAAGGGTTTACCCTTTACCATCCTATTTGCACTTCAAAACCCTGTTAGTCCTCCAGTTAAACCCCAGGGCTGAACCATTTCAATAATAAGAGAGGTGGCCAGTGGTGATTTATCTCCCATTTGGCCTCTGGACAGAGCTATAATGTCTAGGAAGCTTCCCTTCCCTGACTCAAACCCTCCCCCACGTCCCCACCTTCATCTGTGCAGCCTTGGATCTCCAATATCTAACAAATACAAGTATGACCCTTCCAGTCAGATGCAAGAACAGACTGTAACTCAAGATTTTGGTACATTTTCTTGGCAATGATTTCACCAAATGGAATGTTTCTTAAGTGTAATAATAACAAGATAATCAGACCATTTCAAATATGAGGTTAAATTTCAGGTTCTCTTTGTTATAAGTTGAGGAAGAAAAGAAAGTTCCTTAACTGTAGCCTCTCTCTTCTCAGCCATCATTATCAGAACTTCTTAAACTTTTCTGAAATTATACCTTGATATTCTTTGTTTTGGACCACATTAGCTAACTTCCTGGAGTGTGGTGTTCATCTAAATTTAAATCCTTACATTGTTAAAATATCTTAACAAATCCCAAAACGTAGAGATTTCAGAGGTCACAGACTTCTGGACCAAAAAAGACCTAAAAACAGTTATCAGACCACTATAACTCAAATGATTTATTCTATCTTTATTATCAAATATGTACCATAACTGTCATGACACACACTCATACAATTTTCCTCTAGTAAAATAAACATCAATGTCAACAGTTATTTAAATTGAAATATGTCCTAAAAATCATAAAATGTGAAACACAGTGAAGTTATTGTAGAAATAGAGGATATTTTGTCACTAGGCATGACTTAACTATTTCATAATTTTGTTTACTTGCTTTCTAGAGTAGAAAGAGAATAAAATGTTAATATATCTTCTTCTCTAGCCTGTTCATTTTTTCCTGTTTTATTTAAATGAGACTTTGTTTTTCTAATAGATTCTGATAAATTCCATCTGAATGTGTCATTAACTATTTGTACCATATGATTCAATTATAGTGATCCAATTTTACAAGTTGAAAACATTCAAGCTATTTCACTCACTTCACAAATTTGGAGACTCCAAAGGCAAAGATGAACATATTCATTTAAACCTAATATTCATCAAAGCTTAAAAATATAACTCTTAAAAATACAAGGGGTAAGGCTGGGTGCCCATGCTCAGTGGTTAGGGTGCTGACCATATGCTCTGGGGCTGGTGGGTTTGATACCCCAGGCCTGCTAAACAAAACAAAACAAAACAAAACAAAAAAACAGTCGGGCATTGTGGCAAGTGCCTGTGGTCGCAGCTATTAGGAAGGCTGAGGCAAGAGAATCGCTTAGTTTGAGGTTGCTGTGAGCTGTGATGCCCTTGTACTCTACCAAGGGTGACAAACAATTAAAAAAAAAAAAAATACAAGCAGTATAAATATTTTTCAATTGAAAGGGAAGATTATTCATGTTTTTAGAGTATATATTAATTAAAATCACATTTCCTCCATTAAAAAATTCACCTCATTCGCAAATACTTTTTTTCATTTTCAGAGCCCTAAATACCAAAAAATTCCAGATAAACCAACCCTCCTAATAAATAACTTTATTGCATGCTATCATATCAATAAGTCTCAGATTTATATTTGAAATGACATAAAAATTCAAACGGGCATTAATAACAACATTCAGGAAAACAAATGTCTTAACCCACTACATGACATCAAGAAAGAAAAGCTTCCCTCAGAGAATCAACAAGAGTAATTGATACACCACAGAGGAAATATTCAATCTTCATTAAATATTTATTCAGTGCAATAGATTGCTAGGTGCTATATAGACCTCAAAGAAGAAATAGTTCCTGTCTGGTATGAATATGTCTTAGGAGAATTGAATGGAGATGAGAGGCACTTTCCCAAGTCATGACATTATACTTCAAAATGACAGTGCTAAAAAATGAAATGTGCTGTAAAATGTGTATTTTACTACTCTGAAATATGATACCAAGGAAAGCAATACTTTTAAGGGACTATTAGCTCTAACTATATTTTACTAGGCATGCAACTTGAATTCTTATTAATACAGCACAATAAAATTTGTATGTTCAAGATGCACAGTTCCCAACTCTGCCCCTCAGTAACTATAGTCATGATGCTTATCGTCTCTGGGCCTCTGTTTCCTTATCCATAAAATGGGAAATAAAGTAATTCACTTCTAGTTTGAAAACACTCTGGTGGCATATGTCTGCAGATGACATAATTTTATCTGTACAGAAACCTAAGACTCTCCCAAAAAACTGTTAGAACTAAAATGAATTCAGTGAAGTTGATACAAGACAATATACAATATCAGCATTTCTATACACTAACAACAAATTACTAGAAAAAGAAACAAACAAACAAAAATTCCATTTGCAATAGCTACAAAATGAAATAAAATACTTGGAAATAAATTTAACAAAGGACATAAAAGAACTATACATCGAAAACTATAAAACATTGATAAAAGAAGTTGAAGGCTCAAATAAGTGGAAAGATAATCCTGTTTTCATGGATTGGAAAAATTAATATCATTAAAATGCCCATACTTCCCAAAGCAATCTATATATTCAGTCCAATCCCTATTAAAATTCTGATGATGTTTGTTCACAGAAATAGAAAAAACAATCCTAAAACTTGTATGGAACCACAAAAGATTCCAAATAGCCAAAGCAATCTTGAACAAAAAGAACAAAGCTAGAGGCATCACAGTACCTGATTTCAATAGCTACTACAAAGATGTAGTCATTAAAACAGTATGGTATTGGCATAAAAACAGACACACTGGCATAAAAATAAATCGACAAAACAATAGAGGGGGCACCCATAGCT
This sequence comes from Loris lydekkerianus, assembly GCA_963574355.1. Taxonomy (NCBI): domain Eukaryota; kingdom Metazoa; phylum Chordata; class Mammalia; order Primates; family Lorisidae; genus Loris; species Loris lydekkerianus. The sequence continues at coordinate 3,641 of CAUYPK010122836.1, forward strand.
CAGTGATTAGGGTGCCGGCCGCATGTTCAAGGGCTGGTGGGTTTGCACCTGGCCCGGGCCTGCTGAACAAATAAACAACAACAACAACAACAACAAAACAATAGAGAGCCCAGAAATAAATCCATGCCTTCACAGTCAATTGATTTTTAACAAAGATGTCAAGAACACATGTGGGTAAAGGATAACCTCTTCAATAAATGGTGCTAAGAAAACTAGATATCTACATTCAGAAGAATAAAGTTAGACCCTTACCTCTTATCATACTTAGAGCACTGGTGTCACAACTCACAGCAACCTCAAACTCTTGGGCTCAAATGATTCTCTTGCCTCAGCCTCCCAAGTAGCTGGGACTACAGGCATCTACCACAACGCCTGGCTACTTTGTTGTTGTTGTTGTTGTTCTCATTGCTGTTTAACAGACTTGGGCTGGGTTCAAACCCACCAGCCCTGGTGCATGTGGCCATTGCCGTAACCACTGACCATGGGCGCCGAGCCTGGGCAATGATTTTTTGGCACAGGCAACAAAAGCAAAAATAGACAAATGGGATTACACCAAATTAAAACACATGTGCATAGCCAAGGAAACAAGAGTGAAGAGACAGTCTACAGAACGAAAGAAAATATTTTTAAACTGTACATCTAATGAGGAATTAAAATCTAAAACATGTAAGTTAACATGAGGCCAGTTTGGTTCAGATCTATAATCCTGGCACTCTGGGAGGCCACTCTGGTGGATTCCTTGAGTTCAGGAGTTCAAGACCAGCCTGAACAAGAGGAAGACCCCGTCTCTACTAAAAATTAAAAAAAATTAGCCAGGTGATGTGATTGGTGCCTGTAATCCCAGCTACTTGGGAAGCTAAATCAGGAAGATTACTTGAACTCAGGAGTTTGAGGTTGCTGTGAGCCAGCCTGATGCCAGGGCACTCTAGTCTGGGCAACAGAGGGAGACTTTGTCTCAAAAAACCAAAACCAGACTAGGTGTGGTGGCACACACCTATAATCCTAGCACTCTGGGAGGCTGAGGCAGGTGGATTTCTTGTGCTCAGGAGTTCAAGACCAGCCTGAGTAAAGTGAGACACCCCCCCCACCTCCCCCACCCCCACACACTAAAAATAGAAAAACTAGCCAGGCATTATGGCAGGTGCCTGTAGTCCCAGCTACTCAGGAGGCTGAGGCAAAAGGATCGCTTGAGCTCAGGAGTTTGTGGTTGCTGTGAGCTATGATAATGGCTAAGGCACTCTACCCAGGGAGACTGAGACTGCCTAAAAACAACGATGACGACACGACGAAAAAAAGATCCCCAAAGAAACAAAAACAACCTGGTAAGAAAATAGTTTGAATGGAAAGAGTTAATGTCTATTATGCATATAATAATGTAAAATCATTAATAGCTCCACTTCTGAGAATAACCCAATATTCCATCAATAGAGAAATGATTCAGAACATTATAGTAACAGTAGTAAAAAATGCTATCATTTAAAAAATATTTATCAGTACCTCACATATGCCATCTCATTTAATACTCATAAATCCATCCATAGTGGAATACTGTGAGAATAAGAAGCATATTTTTATATAGAAATATATTTATAATATATACAATGGAAAATATATTATAAAAAACAATATCCCATTTCTATAAGAAAAAAAACAACGCATGTGTAACCTGATAAAGGTACAAATCGAAACAGTGTGATTCCACACATAAATCACATTGCAGTGGGTGATGTGATTCTAGGACATAATTCTTTTCCTTCATGCTTACCTTTATTTTCCAATTCTACAGTAAAGTTACTTAAAAAATTGAAGCACACTGTAAGCTTAAGCCCTGTATCTTTCATTATTATTATCATCTTCTTTATTGACTTTGAACATTTGATACTACAAAATAATGACTTTCTCATTTGAAAGTAATACCTTTTCTTATGAATAGGTTTACTGTAGGTAAAAGTACTATGACAAATGCTGTTTACAAAGGTTTGTATAGTAAAGACTACAGATTAATACTATTGTTTTTGTTTTGTTTTTTGTGGTTTTTGGCCAGGGCTGGGTTTGAACCTGCCACCTCCGGCATATGAGACCAGCGCCCTACTCCTTGAACCACAGGCGCCACCCTATAGTTTGTTTTTTAATGCCCCTTCGTATGTTACTGGCATATACAAAGGCTACTGATTTGTGCACATTAATTTTATATACTGAGACATTACTGTATTTTTTTTTTTTTTTGTCACTTCCAGGAGTCTTGTGGTTAAGTCTTTGAGTTTTCTAAGTATAAGATCATACCATCATCAAAGAGTGAGAGTTTGACGTCCTCTGCCCCCATTTGGATGCTCTTTACTTCCTTATCTGATTGTATTGGCTAGAACTTTCAGCACTATGTTCAATAGTAGTGGTGACAGAGGACAACCATGTCTGGTTCTAGTTCTAAGTGGGAAAGCTTTCATTCAGTTTTACTCCATTCAGTATAACATTAGCTGGGGGTTCGTTGTAGATGGCTTCAATCAGATTAAGAAATGTGCCACCTATGCAAAGGATGCTGAATTTTACTGAATGCTTTTCCTGCATCTATTGAGAGGATCATATGGTCTTTATTTTTGCTTCTGTTGATATGGTGAATTATGTTTATGGACTTGCATATGTTAAGCCAGCCTTGCATCCCTTGGATGAAACCTACTTGATAGTGATGAGTGATTTTTTTTTTTATTTATTATTTTTTATTATAGATAAAAATATGCACCACAGATGTGGCCCAACCCATCACCCTCCCTCCACCAAAACCTCCCCCCTCCCTTCCCCTTCCTTGGTCCTTTCCTCATAGTCTTGAGGTATAGTTGGGTTATAGCCTTCATGTGAAAGCTATAGTTTAGCTTCATAGTAGGGCTGAGTACATTGGATACTTTTTCTTCCATTCCTGGTATACTTTGCTAAGGAGAATATGTTCCAGCTCCATCCATGTAAGATTGATTTTGGAGGATGATCCATGAGCTGATGAGAAGAATGTATACGCAACAGTTTGAGGGTGGTATGTTCTGTATATGTGTATTATGTCCAATTGTTCTAGGGTTGCTATTAAGTCCCTTGTTTCTCTGTTTAGTTCCTGTTTGGAGAATCTGTTCGGTTCTGTCAAAGGGGTGTTGAAATCCCCAGTTAATATGATGTCACAGGATATCCTATTGTTCAGATCAGTTAGGGTTCATTTTCAATATCTGGGAGCATTTAAGTTGAGTGCCTAGAAGTTTAGGATTGTAATTTCTTCTTCTTGTGTTGTTGGTGACTGATAAGCATTCACCTAAGGTGCACAATGTAAGGGTTTACAGCACACTCCCTGGATGAAGGGCTCAACTACAACTTGAACTTTACCCAAGAAATGCAATGTGATCTAATCATTTGTACCCTCATATTAATATGAAATAAAAAGAAAATGAAGATTTTCAAGAATATGACATTATATAAAATGTTAACAGTGAAATGTTTCTGCTGGGTTTCTAATGTACCTAGATCTATTGCTAGATGCCATATATGTTTTTAAAAAATTGAAGATACAGCTCCTATTTTTAAGAATCGTATAACCTAGCAGGGAAGACAAACTTTTAAAATATACACAACTTAAATATAGTAATTAAATATTAGAGCAGTTCAAGCTGTCTACTATAAATCCAAAGAGCCAAGGAATAAAAAACAATTAGTGTAAATGTTAGACTTTACTTCAAAAGAGCTTGGAGTTGTTGGAAAATTACCAAGGCTTTAGAAATGTCTGCCTTTCAGCTAGAATCACCATGAGACCAAGTAAAGCCAATGGCACTTCTAGCAAGTTTCAGTTACTGTGTTATGGTCTTGGTATTTTTAATTTTATGCTTAATTCTAAATATGGCATGACATTTTTAATATTATAAATATTCTCCCTCATCCAAGCCCCAAAGCTGATTCTTTTAAAAGAAGGCTTTAATTAATTAAGGAATACCTGTATTGTTCAAATCAGATTTCATCTCATTTCTTTTATTTTAAGGACACTTGAAATGAGTATTACCTGTTCTGGGTTCTCTAAAATCTATAGCAGTAGCTACAGAATCACAAACACATTCTGTGCCTCATAAGTGAATAAGGATGTTGTTTTGGAGAAGTAGAGATTCCATTTTGTCGGTGCTTTAATTAACAATTAAATTGAACTCGTAACTTCTGTTCAAACAAAATAGAAATATTAATTGCTAACCAAATTAACTCAAACTTGAGTTTTAAAATTCTTAGTCCTCTTTTCTCCCTTCATCTCTAGTATACAAAGAGCCCAGAAAGGTGGAACATTGACAGGAGACCTCAAAATCAAAGTTGAACATTTGGATGCAAATTGCAGGAAGAAAAAGGGAATAGTCTAGAAAATCACATGGGATGTATCTGTTATTATTGCTTTAAATCAGTTTAAGCACACATTGCATTTTAAGTAAGTTGTTTGCCCGGTTTGGTTTTTTTTTTAATGTAAATAAACATAAAACCATAATTGTAAATGCACGGTGAGAATCCAGTTAATTGCTTTTCGTTTTATAATTGGGAGTCACCTGTGTCTCAAAACAGTGAATCTAAAAGCCACTCTGGGGATGGCACCCTATGTGCATTGAAAATGATATGGCTGAAGGACTTTCCGAGTAAAGCAACCAAGCCCCTGTGGTCACTTCAGCAGTGTTTCCAAGCTTTTGTTTCTTCTGCTAGAGTTTCCAGAAACTGGAACTAAGACATTCCTATGTTTAGAAAATATATGATCGATTCTTTTCTTGCTAAATTAAAAACTAAATTGTCCCCAAACTATCCAATTTCACACTTACATACACAAATTATAAGATCAGAGCTTACCGCATCTATGTCTAATTACTGTGCCCACATAAGGATTATAAAGCACCCCACTCTTGGATTATTCAAAGACTAATTATCTAGGGCAGGCACTTAAGCTTGCCCCTACTCCCTTGGTTTTCTGCCATTTGGTTATTTTAAGGTTCACTGGCTTCTCAACATACAGGGCAGAGGAAATAAAAGGAGATAGAACACAAATAAGCAAAGCTTAACTTCTACATGATCTACTAAAAATTATGGGATAGGGAAGACAGACGAAATGAATAATTAACATGAAAATCAAAGTTCTTCAAGTATTTGATTTATTCATAGCGCACACTCTCTCTCCAATGATAAGCTAACCAAATAAATGCCTTGAATTAAGTGCCAGTAAAACAAAACTTGATTTTGACCTTCCTATTGTTTCACTTCATTGATTCTTTTTGTCCCTCAATACTTCCTCCCTTTGTCCTTCCTTCCCCCTTCTCTTGCTTGCTGTCATCAGGAGTTATATTTATTCACTAAATGTCTGTCGTTTTATTTCTGCCTTTGAAGGGGAATCCCTGGGATTTCCAATCCTTTTCTGTTACACTTTTACCTCTACCAGCTTTGCTAAGCTAGACCCCAGCTCTATATGAAAATATGCTACCTCTAGCAGAGAATAGGGTGCAGCCCTGTGACCCCTCTTTGGACAACAAGTCTTACACTGTCTTTAATCCCCATCTGAGATCCTGTCACTCTCGCTACATATATACATAGCTAGGATGACCCACACAGCTCTTCCCCAAACCCACTCCCACTGTGTTCCTTTGTAAATGACAAAAGCCTTAGCCAATAAGACATAAATCAAAGCATTACTGTTTTTAGTCTTCCATTTGTTCACCAGCCAAAACCACGACAAATATCTGCAGCTCAAATTGTCAAAACTTTGATTAAAAGCTCAATCCACAGGAAGGAAGGCTCCTGAGGGAACAATATGCCTATGAATAAGATCCCCAAAACTCATAGGATTCATCTTCCATTAGTGCTGTGGGGGCACCAAAATCCTGTTAACCTTGTAATCTTGGTTCCAACATTAGAAACTACAAGCCCCCAGACACAGCCATGACCAGCTGTTACCCCAACCTCCTGCCAAAGCCTAAAAGATCCATCATGGCTCTAGGATAATGAGAGAAGAACAGAAGAATTCCAATTACAGGTACAGGTTTATATTCCACATCATAGTCTTTTCCAGTCTCATTTATGCCATGTAAAGTTTTATTCATTAAAGTCTACCATGACTCACATATCTATATCTCTATGCGTATCCAACATACACTATGTATGTGCACTATCTTGAATCATCACAGCAAACCTGAGTCAGGTATTACTAATACCTTTTACACATGAGAAAATGAGAATCAACTCACCAGGAAATAGCAGAGCTGGATTCAAAGCTTATTTATCTAGTCTTATCCCCTCACCCCCCCACCCGCATTTTTCTTACATCTCAAGTTGCCACAAATAGAATCTTGTATGAGCCAGCCTGTAAAGAAGCCCTGTCTATATTCTTCACAAGCCCTCAGTGCTAAGTAACTGGCCAGGCTTCCACTTGGGACAACTCTAACTCCACATAGGCTCTGCCAATGAGATAATAGTGCCTGCCCAGGATTCCCCAACCCAGGCAGTGTCCCAATTAATAACAATCTTCTCCAGGTAGCCTTTTTACAATATCCACACCAAGAGCAAAGGGGAAGAAAATAAAATGGTATTAATTACAGAAATGTGAACGGCATATGGGGGAATAGACGACTGAGAAATATAAATAAAGATTAAGATATCCAGAAAGTTGACACCAGTACAACCAGTTAGTAATAACATATGGCAACAACTGATAACAGAAGTTAAAATAAGTAAAATAAACTTTCATATATTCCTGAAAGACACAGATAGACTGGAATATATGTAAAGATATCCTGCATTCTTGTATGGGATCGTATACATGTTGGCTTTTCCTGAATTAATTCATAAATTGAACTTAATCCCAATAAAAATACCAACAAGACTTTCTATGGAATTAGACAAGTTGAAACAAAAGTTCATATGGAAAAATAAACATGTAAGAATAGCCAGAAAAATATGGAAAAAAGAGAAACTGGGCAGTATGGACATTTTAACAATGTTGATTCTTCCCATGCAAGCTACAAATTTTGATATTATGTTGTCATTATCATTTTGATTTAAATGTTTTTAAGTGCCTCATGTGATTTCTTTTTTGACGCAAGATTATTCTGAAGAATGTTACTTAATTTCAAAAATTTTAGAGCTTTTGAAAAACATCTTACTTATTACTATCTTAATACCCCTGTAGTCAGAGAACATACCCTGCATGAATTTGATTTCTTGCCATTTTTTTGAGACTGGTTTTATGACCTAGCATATAGTCCATCTCAATGAATATTTGATGAACACTTCAAAAGAATGTATACTCTGCCATTATGGAGCATGATATTCTATGATCAATTAGGTCAAATTAACTGGTAAATTTTCTTTTACTTTACCCTTTCTCCCAATTTATTCTAATAATTCCTAAGAGAGAACAATAAAATTTTACATGTATGTTTGTACATTTGTCTTCTGCTTTTGGCCTGTTAATTTTAATTTTTGCTTTATGTATATTGAAGTTCTCTCTTATTAGGTATGTGCAGATTTAGGATCATTATGTCTTCTTCTTCTTTTTTATTTTTTTTGAGACAGAGTGTCACTATGTTGCCCTCGATAGAATGCCATGGCATCACAGCTCACAGTGCCGCAAACTCCTGAGCTTAAGTGATTCTCTTGCTTCCGCCTCCCAAGTAGCTGGGACTATAGGAGCTTGCCACAATGCCTGGCTACTTTTTTGTTGCAGTAGTCATTGTTGTTTAGCTGGCCCAGGCTTGGTTGGAACCTGCCAGCTTTGGTATATATGGCTGGTGCCATAATCACTGTGCTATGGGCACTGAGTCAATTAATTAAATATTTTAAGAAATACTCTTGGTTGGGCATGGTGGCTCACATGTGTACTCCTAGCACTTTGGGAGGCCAAGGAATCATTTGAGGCCAGGAATTTAAGACCAGCCTGAGCCACATAGTGAGTCTCTATCTCTGTGAAAATAAAAACATTATTGCAATGGTACCCACCGTATCTTAGCTGCTTAGGAGGTTGAGGAAGGAGGATCACTTGAATCCAGGAATTTGAGGTTACAGTAAGCTATGATTGTACCACTATACTCCAGCCTGGGTGACAGAGAAAGACTTTGTTTCAAAAATGTAAATAAGTAAATAAATAAAAGAAATATTCTTTATCTCTGGAATACTCTTTGCTTGAAAGAAATTTTATCTGATGTTAATGTTAAGTTCAGGGCTTGCATAGTATATACTTTTTAAATTATTTTACTTTAAACCTGGTTGTGTCTTTTTATTTTATTTTATTTTATTTTATTTTTACTATTATTTGCATTTATTTTATGTTGCATCTATTCCCATGCCATAAATTTTTGTTTCTTCAGTTTCTTCTGGGATATCTTTTTCTTCTGTGCTACCTCTTATTCTGGTTTGGGAACAATCTGTTCCTTTTCAGTAAGGATCATCTCGATGTGGCAGGGGGAGCTTGTGTATGGGTTAAAGCAACCATGAGCTCCGTAAGTTCGCAACGCATCTTGGGTGCTTTGCTTTACTCTCTGCATTTTTAAGCATGTGCAGCAAAAATTCAGCACTCTTTTTGGGTCACTGACCCACTGTTTGGCCTGGGCATACCTACCAACATGACCATTGTAATGTTGCAATGGTACACATTGTTTCTTTAAGGTGACATCCTTCAGATACTTGGTGGCTATTTGTATATGCATACCTTTGATGACCTGGGCAGTTTCATGTGTGTTCTTAAAGTGAACATAAAGATTTGAGCTTTTTGACTTGTATGATTTTGAGGGGTTTTCTGGGTCAAGTGAATAGTGAACCATTTTCACAGATCACCTCAGGCCACTTAGGGGAAGAGTGTCTTTTTATTTTTACTGTGTTCTTGAAAACAGCTTATATTTGGGTCTATTTGCCCCCAGTGTGATAATTTTTGTTTCTAATTGAAGTGGCTAGTCTATTTATAATTAAAGTAAGTTTTTGATATATTCAAGGTTAGTTCTAACATCTAGAATAGAGGGGCTTTAAAACTACCTTTATTCATTCCACAGATACCCTTTTTTCCCACCCAGGCTAGAGTGGTATGGCATCAGCCTAGCTCACAGCAAACTCAAACACCTGGGTTCAAGTGGTTCCCCGGATTCAGCCTCCCAAGTAGCTAGGACTACAGGCACCCACCATAACACCTGGCTAGTTTTTCTATTTTTGGTAGAGTCAGGGTCTTGCTCCTGCTGAGGCTGGTGTCAAACTCCTGCCTCGCCTCCCAGAATGCTAGGATGACAGGCATGAGCCACTGTGCTGTCTCTTTTCCTGTCCTCTTTTGGTCTAGTTGAATATTTTTTACTGACTTTTTAGCTAAACATCTTTTATTTTTAGTAGTTCTTCTTGAGATTACAAATATCTTTAATTTCACAGAAGTAATATTCTTCAAATAACATCATTCTACTTCCCACACAATATGTGATGAGCACCATAAAAGTTACTTACCTCCCATCCTTTGAGTACTTGTTGAGATTTATTTTACTTCTATCTCCAATATTCTGCACAATGCGTTGTTATTGTATTGTCTTTTCAAATGTATATATATATTTCTCATATTTGTGCTTTCTGGGTCTTTTGTTTCTTCCTGCTTCCATCTACAATCATTTTCCTTAATCTCTTCTTATACAACAGGTTTACTGGACATGAATTCTTATGTCTTTTGTCTGAAAATGTTACTTTACCTTCATGTTTGAAATACAGATTTGTATATACAGATTTCTAAGTTAGCCACTTCCCCCCCTTTTTTTTTAGTTCTTTAAGAAGGCTTTTCTATTGTCTTCTGGCCTCCACTCTTTCTGATATGAAGTTAGCTATCATTCATAATTTTTTCTTTATTTTTATTTTTGTTTCTCAGCACATTATGAATAATGTGCCCAAGTATGGTTTCTTTTGTATTTCTCCTGCTTGGAGTTCACCGAGCTGCTGTGATCTGTAGATTGATTTCTTTCATCAATTTTGGAAAATTCTTCTCTATTCTTTTTTCAAATATTTCTTCTGCCTTATTCCATCTCTTTTCTCCTTCTGGGACTTCAAGTACAAATATTTTAGAACATTTGATATCATTCTAAGTATCTTAGATGCCCTGTTTTATCTTTTTCTGTACGTTTTCCTATTTGTGTTTTAGTTGGGAATATATTCATTCACTGCAAAAGGATGGACCACATATATGATGTTGGTCCCATAGGATTACAATGAGGCTGAAAAATGTTTATTGCCTAGTGATATGATAGCTATCATAATGTCTAACACTATGCATTATTTACATTTGGGGTAACTCTGGTGTAAACAAACCTGTGCTACCAATAGTATAAAAGTATAGCACAGGGTGGCTCCTGTGGCTCAAAAGAGTAGGCGCCAGCCCCAGATGCCAGAGGTGGCGAGCTCAAACCCAGCCCTGGCCAAAAACTGCAAAAATAAAATAAAATAAAATAAAAGTATAGCACATACAGTCAGGTACAGCACATAATGCTTGATAATGATGGTAAACAATTATGTTACGGGTTTGTGTATTTATTACCCTATACTTTTTGTCTTTTTCTTTTTTTTTTGAAACAGAGTTTTGCTTTGTTGCCCCAGGCTAGGGTGCTGGAGTAACAGCCTAACTCACAGCAACCCCAAACTCCTGGGTTTAAATTATCTTCCTTCCTCAGCTTCCCAAGTAGCTGGGACTACAGTTGCCTGTCACACATTGATGCCTGGCTAGTTTTTCTGTTTTTTAGTAGAGACAGGGTCTCCCTCTTGCTCAGGCTAGTCTCAAACTCATAAGCAGCCTCCCAGAGTGCTAGAATTGTAGACTTGAACCAGATGACATGTTAGTGCCCCTAAAAACCTTCTGGTAGAGGGCAGCACCTGTGGCTCAAAGGAGTAGGATGCTGGCCCCATATGCCGGAGGTGGCGGGTTCAAACTCAGCCCTGGCCAAAACTGAAAACAAAACAAAACAAAAAACCTTCTGGTAGAATAAAATGTGAAAGTAGAAGATAGTGATATTGATGATCCTGACCCTGTGTAGGCCTAGCTAATGTGGTGTTTATGTATTAGTTTTTAAGAAAAAAGTTTTAAAATTAAAAAAATAAAAATAGAATACAGCATATAGAATAAAAATATGCAGAAAATATTTTTGTGTAGCTATACAATGTGTTTGTGTGTTATTTCATTTTTTAATTTAATTTTTTTTTTTTTTTTTTTTGAGACAGGCTCTCGGATATTGCTCAGGCTGAAGTGCAATGGCGCAACCATAGTTCACTTCTGGGCTCAAGTGATCTTCCCACCTCAGCCTCCTGAGTAGCTAGGATTACAGGCATGTGCCACTGACCCCAGCTCTCTTGCATTTTTTTTTTTAAAGAGGAAAAAGAGTCATGAACTGATACTGACGTTTTCAACTTAGGTCTTTGGGTAGGAGGCATCTTCTTTTGCCATACCTCGTAACCCTGAAACAAGTTTGGTTAATTTTGAAGATGAACCTGAAATTTGCCATCATGGTGTGTGTGTGTGTGTGTGTGTGAGAGAGAGAGAGAGAGAGAGAGACCCTTTCACTTTCCATTGGAAGAGATACCTAAGTTGATATTAATAATTCTCATTTATTGTCCCCTTTAGCTTTCCTCCAATTCAACTTGGACTGGTTTGGTTCAATTTCCTTTCCATCCCCTGATTTTGATAAATACAAAGGCATGTAGGTTATGCCACAGAAGGATTATTGATCCTGCAAGGTAGAGGGCAGAATAAATGCAGTGATGCCACATTAAGGTTTTCTACTTTAACTTTTATCAGATACCAAAAAGGCATAAAATACTGTACAAGACAGCATTAAATAGAGTCACTAGCCACAGGGGGCGGAAGTGGAAATGTGGGGGCCAAAGATATGCCTCAGCCCCGTGTTTGTGAGGAGGTTATTATGGAGAAGAGCTATATTTAGCTATTCTATACCATGAGAGTGTAGATTTCTGATGAGAGTCTCTTCTTTCCATCTTTTATTTTTCAAATTAGGACACAACAAATTTAAGAGATTTGCTTTAAACCTCTATCTAGGTGGAATAGAACATGCCCTTGCTTGATCCGGGCCACACACTGCCTGCGGTGCAGATGTGATGCAAGAGAGACTTTATAAGAATAGCAACAAAACCAGAGATGTCCTGCATGGCCCCAAAAGTGCTGGAGAAACTGAACGTCTTCAATGATATGACTGTGCTACACGTGGCCTGTGTCACAGTGGGCATGTAAGCTCTCTGTGTAGCTGTGTCTTTCTTTACTGTAAAATGGGGGTAATAATTACACCACCCTCAAAGAGTTATTGTGAAGATTAAATGAGTTGTTATGTCCAAACAAACCCAAAGTGGAAAAATCCTAAGTCAGACTGCCTTAAGTCAGGGACCAGCTATACTGACAACAGACAGTAAATGTTAACTCATCATCATGATGATCAACATACAGTAAATGTTAACTCATGTGATGATGATCATCATCGTCTATTTCCTGGTCCTGAGAAATTTCTACATGCACCTTAGCATCTGCTCTTTGGACCCGTCAACCCTGAAGACCAATGTTCATAATCAGAACCGAATTCTCTTCTTCTACCTTTTTGTACTTGCTCAGATTGTTCTCCCACCTTCCTATGCTGCTTTCACTGTTCCAAAGAAGTGTGTGCAGATGCAGACCAAGCTCTGAAAAACTAATCAGTCAACATTTAGATCAGTGGCATGTGAGACAATGAGAGATCTGACAGTTTTTGCCTTCTAGTTTTAGTTTAAGAGAAATAACAGTGCAGGCTGGGCAGGTGGCGTCTATAGATTACACGTCTGTAATCCTAGCACTCTAGGAGGCAGAGGCAGGTGCATCCCCTGAGCTCAGGAGTTCAAGACCAGACCCCATCTCTAAAAATAGCTGGGCGTTGTGGCGGGCGCCTATACTCCCAGCTACTTGGGAGGTTGAGGCAAGAGGATCACTTGAGCTCCAGAGTTTGAAGTTCTTGTGAGCTATGACATCACGGCATTCTACCCAGGGTGACAAAGTGAGATTCTGCCTCAAAAAAAAAAAAAAGAGTGGTTTTATTGATTACATGTAATTTTAGTTATATTAATATATAATATAAGTTTTAAGAATTAAAAATAAATGTCTTGGTCTGGTGCAGTTGCTCATACCTGTAATCCTAGCACTCTGGGAGACCATGGTGGGTGGATCACCTGAGCTCAGGAATTTTAGACCGGCCTGAACAACATGAGACCTGGTCTCTACTAAATATAGAAAAAACTAGCTGGGTGTTGTGGTAGGGTCCTGTAGTCCCAGCTGCTTGGGAGGCTGAGGCAAGAGGATCACTTGAGCCCAAGAGTTGAAGGTTGCTATGAGCTATGATGCCACAGCACTCAACTCCAGGGAGACCGAGTGAGACTCCATCTCAAAAAAAAGAAATGACTTTTTTTTTTTTTTTTAACCAAGGACCATCTAAGTTATGGAAACATGTTCAATGAAAATTATTTAATTTCAGCACAGTCATTATGTATCTTTCTTTCAGATAATCAGAAAGTCATCATCCAGGTTTTACATTAGGTCATGACAGTTACCCCTATACACAAATTTCATTAAGTAGAAATTAAGACATCTTATGTTTTCTTTTTTAGTAAGTAAATCCCTTTTGTGAAATGAACATATCTTGCAAATAATCTCTCTATAACTTTTATCCACAAAAAGTTGCCCCAAATAACTTTCATTTTGAAAAGCTACAAAGGCACAAAACAGCAGCAAAATGCTACTCAACAGTTTTTGCCTTTAAGGAGCTTTTAGTCATAATTTGAGATTTACAATTAAGAAGTGTGTAATTAGGCCAGGTATGGTGGCTCTCACCTGTAATATTAGCACTCTGGGAGGCTGAGAAGTGCTTGAGCTCAGGAGTAAGAGACCAGCCTGAGCAAGAGCAAGACCCCATCTCTACTAAAACTAGAAAAATTATCTGGGTGTTGTGTTGAGTGCCTGTAGTCTCAGCTACTCAGGAGGCTGAGGCAGGTGGATCCCTTGAGCCCAGCAGGTGGAGGTTGTTGTGAACTAGGCTGACGCCATAGCACTCTAGTCTGGGCAACAGAATGAGATGCTGGAACACACACACACACAAGAATCCTCATTTTGTTTCTTGGAGTAGCAAGGAATTTTTTATTTTTCTGTATGAAGTATTTTAATTTGTTTTCCTTTCATACTTAGGTACTATGCTAGTTATCAATTTATGGTCTCTCAACCCCGAATTTGATACCTATTCTATGATAATGGACTGGATTCTAATCATTTCTCTTCTGTGTACAGAATGATGTTAAGCCATGTCAGTGGACAACAATGGGGGAAATTTCAGGCTTCTCTTCCTAGTCCTCGTGTGTCATGTCTTTTCTTTTTCTTGTTCTTGCTGCATGGCTGGTCTGTGAGGACATCTAATGGTGCTCTGACCCCACTGAGTGTCTGAAATGTGCAGCCTCTTGGTGACCATGCAGTCCCCCACATCAATGGCCCTCTGATGGGGATGCTGCAAGCTCCAGACCTCACACCTACAGTTGGTGCCCCAACTCCTTCTGCCCACCCATCTCAGCTCACTTGCCCCTGGAGAGTTGTTTCTTGGTTGCCTGGCAACTGTGGGCCAGCTATGGCCTGGATAACCCCCTTCCCTGTCACTTCTCTGGTTGCAGGCTACACCCACACCTTCTCATACAATGTCTGAACAACCAGCCTTCAAGAGAAGGCCTCCCTTCCAAGTTTGCCTCTCTCATCCCTAAAGTTCCTGTTAGAATTCTCTTTATATCTTATAGTTACTCTCTTATCATAGCTTCATAATTCATTGTATTATACTTCCCCTGTTTAAATTACTGTGTGGTTTCTGCCTCCTGATTGTACTCAGGCTGATATAAGTATATTCCCTCTTTGAGAGGAAGCAAAATATAGAGACTTCTCTTCGTACTAGAGAGGTACTTTAAATGAGTCTCCTGACATCTACTTTGATCTCCTTGATTGAGAGTCCTGTGATCCATGAACTTCAAATATTCAGTTACGGACTTGAAAGTATCTACATGTGTAGGGTGGTGCCTATAGCTCAGTGGGTAGGGCGCCAGCCACATACACCAAGACTGGTGGGTTCAAACCTGGCCTGGGCCAGCTAAACCACAATGACAATGTGCAACAACAACAACAAAATAGCCAGGCATTGTGGCAGGCACCTGTAGTCCCAGATACTTGGGAGGCTGAGGCAAGAGAATCACTTGAACCCAAGAGTTTGAGGTTGCTGTGAGCTGTGTCACCATGGCACTCTACCCAGGGTGACAGCTCGAGACTATCTCAAAAAAAAAAAAAAAAAAAGTATCTACATGTGTGACCCTCATTCTGCTCTAGTTGTTGGAGAGTTAGTTCTACTTTTTTCCCTCAACTAGGTTATCTAAACTTTCAAAGGTTATTCACATATCTGTGTAACAACTGAAAGATAAACTTTGTGTGGCAGTGAGATTTTTCTCTCTGGTCTGTAAATCAAGCCACACTTTTTCTTTCTGAAAAAAACCATCCCTGTAACCCTGTTGCATGTAGTTTTGAATAAGGTGTTGAATACTGGAGAATGGTTTCAATCAGAAATAACTGTATTGCCAATATCCTAGTATGGGTATGACAAGTAAATGCGATACTCAAGGTAAAATGCTCAGCCTGGTTTTGGTACTTTGTATGTGCTCAGTTATTATGAGTCCATCTTTTATTCATTCATTCCATAATTAGCAGCTACCATATACCTGCATGGAATGCAAGGATAAGCAACTCTTGTCCTGCCCTCAAGGAGTGGCCTGTCCAGTATCTTGTTTAATAGGAGCAAAAGTATAGGCTGGGTGCCCATAGCTCAGTGGTTAGGGCACTGGTTACATGCTCTGGGGCTGGCCCAGGCCTGCTAAACAAACAAACAAAAATAGCCAGGCATTGTGTAGTCCCAGCTACTAGGGAGGCTAAGGCATGAGAGTCACTTGAGCCCAAGAGTTTGAGGTTGCTATGAGCTATAACGCTATAGCACTCCACCAAGGGTGACAAAGTGAGACTCTGCTTCAATTAAAAAAAAAAAAAAAAAACAAAGGAAGCCAAAGTATAAGAAACAAGCCTCCACTTCATTCTCTTCCAAAGATATGTGCTTTCAAGTAAGTTGAATGTAATTAATGATTTAGTCATGAAACTTACAACACAGAGATAAGTTCACATGTCTAGAAGGCACATATTCTGTTGTGGTAGTTTGATGTGAGCTTTGATAAGCCCAGATTATTGTTGGAACAGACTGTTTTCCTATAATTAGCTGTAGGTATATTTAGACACATGTGACATAATATATGTCATTCTTTATATAATATAGAGAATGTTACTGTTAGGTTGGCCAAACTAACACCATCTTGAAAAGCCATTCTGTGAGACTTGTTACAGATGGCCACAACTCGGATAGGTGAGAGACGTGCTGCAGGCTCATCCTTGCCTGTCCTTGCATCAGCCCAGTTACAGACTCACCCCACCAGGAGAAATATGCTGACACTCTGATAAGAAGAACCTGCCAGGAGCATCCCCATGATGAAACAACATCTTTTTTCCCCCCTTGAGACAGAGTCTCACTTTGTTACCCTTGGCAGAGTGCTGTGGCCTCATAGCTTATAGCAAACTCAAACTCTTAGGCTTAAGCAACCCTCTTGCCTTGGCCTCCTGAGTAGCTGGGACTTCAGGTGCCCACCATAATGCCCAGCTATTTTTAGAGAAGAGGTCTGGCTCTAGTTCAGGCTGGTCTCTGAACTGCTGAGCTCAGGCTATCCACCTCTTTGGCCTCCCAGAGTGCTAGGATTACAGGCATTGAGATAACATTTATGACGTCCTGATGAGAACAACACTTTGGTGGACCTTGATATGAAGCAACTCTCCCTTGGGCAGCTATAGAAGATGAGCCTCTCTCCCCAAACCCCCACTAACATTCTTTAGATCTTAGCCCATTTGCACCCAAGTGGCAAACAGTGCCGCCTTTGTTAACACTTTGGTCTATCATCTGGTCCCCAAAGTAGGTAGGCTATTATATTGTAACCTACTAGATGGTAAACATTATAAACAGTACTTAATTTCATCTTTATGCCTATCTTCCAAACAAAGCATGATTGCCCCAACTTTATAGATGATGAAGTTAATAATGCTCAGAGTTTGAGAAATTTAAGTCATTCAAAAGCTAGTTAAGGACAAGGATTCAAAGGTAACTCCACATAATCAAAAACTCCTGCTTTCATCATCTGCACCATATTGCTTTCTTTTGTTGGTTTTCAGCTCAGTTGTGTTCCGTCCTGGACTGCCATTCCCTGAACCTTCCCACCCAAACTCATCCTGTTGTGCTGTACTTGTCTGTTTGCTTGGCTGTCTTTAACACTAGGCTGAAAGTTTCTTGAGGGTAGGCACAATCTATTGTTTATCACCGTATCCCTGTTGTTCTAGTAATTACTGTATAATAAGACTGAAGATCAGTGGCTTAAAGTAGCATTTGTTATTAAATCCCACAGCCCTGTGGGTTGACCGGGTTTATGCGGTTCTATGCGGTTCTTTCTTGGGTTCTCTTGTGTGGTTGCAGTGAGGGAGTGCCTGAAGTTGGTGTTATCTCAAGGCTCAACTAAGCTGGACATCCAAAAGGCTTCTTTATCACATATATAGTACATGGCCTTGGATGGCTAGAACACCTGAGGACCAGCTGGGCACCTCTCCAACTCCACATAACTCTTCCACGTGGCTAGCTTGGATTCTTCACAGCATGAAGTACTTCTTACACAGTGTGTGACTTACTCCAGAGGGATTGTTCTAAAAGACTTGGGTAAAAGTGCAAGGCTTTTTATGACCTAGCCCCAGAATTTACTCAGCATGACTCCTATTGGTTTTATTTTCTTTTATTTTCCTTTTTTTTTTTTTTTTTTTTTTTTTGAGATAGAGTCTCATTATGTCACCCTCTGTAGAGTACTATGGCGTCACAGCTCACAACAACCTCAAACTCTTGGGCTTAAACAATTCTCTTGCCTCAGCCTCCCAAGTAGCTGGAACTACAGGTGCCTGCCACAATGCTCGGCTACTTTTTATTTATTTATTTATTTTGGTTATAGTTGTCATTGACGTTTATCAGGCCTGGGCCGGTTTTGAACCTGCCAACTCCAGTGTATGTGGCTGGCACCCTAACCACTGAACTACAGGCCCCAAGCCCATGAGTCCTATTGTATTCTGCTGTGAGTCACAGAGCCAGCTGAGGTGCAATGTGTGGAGGAGCTACAGCACATGATTGTCAGAGGTGTCATTCAGCAGGTGCTGCTTGGGAGGTTAACTGCCCCTGAGGGGAGAGAGCAGCCTGGATTGGAAAAGCTTATCAGAGCAGGAGATATAAACAAGGGGACCATCAGACAAGGTGCAGGAGTCAGCCAAATGGAGAAAGAGTGGGGAGGCCAGGCGTGGTGGCTCAGGCCTCTAATCCTAGCACTCTAGGAGGCTGAGCTGGGAGGATCCCTTAAGCTCAGGAGTTTTAGACCAACCTGAGCAAAGTGAGAACCCGTTTCTACTAAAAACAGAAAAAACTAGCCAGGTGTTGTGCAGTGCGCCTGTAGTCCCAATCACTTGAGTGAGGAGGATTGCTAGAACCCAGGAGTTCTGAGGTTGCTATGAACTAGGCCAGTGATTTTCAACCAGTGTGCCATGAAAAATCTTTAAAGACCATTAATTAAATTATTTTCAAAAGAAGTTCACATTAAGTATATTCTTTCTTTTTTTGATCAACATAATTGTGACTCAGAAGTTTAACCATAGGTTCAAGTGTACCATGAGATAAAAATGGTTGAAAAATACTGGGCTATGCAGCTACCAGGGCACTCCAGCATGGGCAACAGAGTGAGACTCTGTTTCAGAAAAACAGTGCAGAAGAAGAGGAAAAGGAAGAGGAAGGCTCAGCGCCTGTAGCTCAGCGGCTAGGGCACCAGCCACACTTACTGCAGCTGGTGGGTTCGAATACAGCCCAGGCCTGCCAAACAACAATGACACTACAACCGGGTGTTGTGGCGGGCACCTGTAGTCCCAGCTACTTGGGAGGCTGAGGCAAGAGAATGGCTTAAGCCCAGGAGTTTGAGGTTGCTGAGAGCTGTGATGCCATGGCACTCTGCCGAGGGCAACATAATGAAATTCTGTCTCAAAAAAAAAAAAAAAAAAAAAAGTAAAGGTCTCCAGAATGGAGAATGCTTGGGTGGTGGTGGGGTGGTGGGAGTGGGGATGGGCAGAGAAAAACCAGAGCCAGAGAGATCAGTTAGTAGCTGCCGTGGGGTGCAGGAGAGGGATGTCCGGCTTGGCCTTAGATTGAGTTGATGGGGATGGAGCTCAGAGGACCTACTAAAGGTCACGGTGCTAGTTAGTGACAGAGCAGGGATAGGAGCTGCTGACTAATTACACAGGAATTTCCTGCCAGGAAATTAGCCTTTTTTACTTGTTTATTTAGGCATGAGTTTAATATGTGCTGCTTGATACAGACAGATAAGTAGCTACATGTAACCAGGCAGAGATGGTTTAGCAGGGAGGTATGGTTTTCATGTGCATTACTTTTACCTGCAGTTGGGGACAATAAATTGATGTGCGCTAGGACGCACTGCTCCCAAGGCAAATGGAGCAAGCAGAGCCATTCTCTTTGAAGGAGCACTTTTTCAAGCTCTACCGGTTTAAGTTTACAGGGTCACACTCCATCTTCTTATAACTGCCTCATTTGTTCTCCTTTGGGTCAAACTGGTCAATGGTTCTTCTTTATTTGCTTTTTCTGGTTTAATTGGTTTGTAAAACACTAGCAAGATGTGATTGGCTACTCTGCGGGGGCATTGCTGGCCTTTCAAGCTGTGTTTCTGAAACATTCTCTGTGGACACAGGCTGGTCCTGGAGCCCACGTTCCTGGAAGGTGCATGCTTGGATTCAAGCTGATGGGTAGAGGTGAGGGGTGGGGAGGAGCCAGATGAGGTGAGGGCACCTGAGAACAGATGAGAGCTGGTGCGGGGCTCTGAAGAAAGATGTCTGGGACAGCAAGGGTGGCTGCCGGGACCCTGCTATGGGCAAAGGAGGAGCCACTCATTCAGTGGCCCCGAAGGTCTATGATTCTATTCTATTTTTTCTTTTCTTTTCTTTCTTTTTCATTCTTTCTTTCTTTCTTTTTTTTTTTTTGAGGCAGAGTCTCATTCTGTTGTCCTGGGTAGAGTGCTGTGGCATCATCACAGCTCATAGCAACCTGAAACTCTTGGGCTCAAGAGATCCTCTTGCTTCAGCCTCCCAAGTAGCTGGAATTACAGTCATTACCACAATGCTGGGCTAGTTTTTCTATTTTCAGTAGAGACAGGGTCTTGCTCAGACTGGTCTTGAACTCCTGAGCTCAAGCAATCTGTCTGCCTCAGCCTCCCAGAATGTTAGGATTACTCATGTGCCACTGCACCTGGCCTATCACTATATTCTAAATGATCCCTGAGAGGATTTACTCTAATCTCTCTGCTAGTCCATGAACAACCCCGGCTTATTTCTGATTTTATATGGGAATTCGATTGATAGAGTCCTATGCATTCTTCAAAGCATACCCTGTTCCTACCTCCGTGGGAAGGCACTCCTGACTGTGCTGTGTGGGCCACCCCCACCTTCCCATACCCCTTTTGTCACAACCCCAGAGGAAGAGCAGGTACCGTATTGCTCAGCACTCCCTCCCTTGACGCATCCAACCCAACGCTGTTCTCTCTCCCAGCTTTCTGGGAAGCCCTTCTCTGGGGCTTTCTCATTTCTTCTGTGTTCCCACAACGCGGCTTAGAGTTTTCAGGTGACCTCTGTTGATCGACAGATCCAGAAGTTTGGAAGATGCGTCAGCCTGAATTTATAGATTGGGAAGCTAAGGAGAAAGGAGTTAAGTCGCCTGCCCAAGATTGTGAAGGCTGGCATTTATTCAGAAGATAACCAGAAACAGTCTCAAAGTTAAACATTTTACATGTGTTTGTTGTTTAATCCTCTCAACAAAGGCTAAAAGGTAGATCTAATATCTCCATTTTATAGCGAAGGAAACTGGAGCAAATAGGTTTTAAATAACTACACCAGTCTTATGTGCCACACTCAGAACTAGAACCCCCGTCTTACTCTTTCCCACTTTCCACTGTCAGCACTTGCTCTGTTGCGTTGTGGGTTTACCCACCTGCCTTCTTTATAAATTAGACTATTATCTTTTCTAAGCACAGGGCTATGTTTTTGTTTTTCTTTTAATCAGAACCTAGCATAGAACCTGATATAGTTGATGTTTGATAAATGATTGTTAATTAAATGTTAAATGAAAGAAGTGCCAGTGATAAAGCTAATGTCCAGGTGGTCACTACCTCCCAGCAAAGGCCAGGCTGAACTGCTCCTTTCATAGTGGGATCTCATAGGAGCCTCTTCTCTGCTCAAAGTGACACCACCAGACCCTGTCTGGGAGAAGCAGTCTTCTTCCAATGAAGTCCTGCCTTCCTTTATTATTTTTATTATTTTTTTTTTTTGAGACAGAGTCTGACTCTGTCACCCTGGGTAGAGTGCCATGGCGTCATAGCTCACTGCAACCTCAAACTCTTGGGCTCAAGCAATCCTCTTGCTTCAGCCTCTCGAGTAGCTGGGACTACAGGTGTGCATCACAGTGCTCAGCTAGTTTTTCTATTTTTAGTAGAGATGGGAGTCTCACCTTTACTTAGGCTGGTCTTGAACTCCTGAGCTCAAATGAACCACTGGCCTTGGCTTTCCTTGGCTTTCCAGAGTGTTAGCATCACAGGTGTTAGCCACCATGCCCAGTCCCCGGCTTTCTTCTTTCTCTCTCTCTCTCTCTCTTTTTTTAAGAGATAGTCTTACTTTGTCGCCCTCGGTAGAGTGCCATGGCACCACAGCTCACAGCAACCTCCAGCATTTGGGCTTAGGCGATTCTTTTGCCTCAGCCTCCCAAGTACCTGGGACTACAGGAGCCCGCCACAACACCCGGATACTTTTTTGTTGCAGTTTGGCTGGGGCTGGGTTTGAACCCACCACCCTTGGTATATGGGGCCAGCACCCTACCCACTGTGCCACAGGAGCCGCCCAACCCCTGGCTTTCTTTAAAAGGTTTTGGGTAGGATGGTGCTATAGAGAGCTTGGGAGCCTCTTCAGACCTGCTGGGCTAGGACCGCCCTTCTGGCTCTCACTGTGGCACAGAAACTCTTGGAGGGAATAACCATCAATCTCCATCTAAGGCCATGGATGACCAGCCAGAGGGACTTGGGTTGATCTTGGTTCTCCGGCCAGGTTGTGAGGATTGAATGAGAAAATGTGTGCATGGCCTCATCTCAGAGTACAGCAAACAGCAGCTCTGGTTACTGGCGATTTAAGGGACAGGTATGGGAAAATACTACTAACAACATCAGGCAGTGAAGGGTGCTTTCCATCATTCTTCACTACTGCATCTCAAAGCACCACTGCCTCACAGCTGAAATTTATTTTTCAGGCCTCTCTGTTCTCCTTCCCTGCCTCTGGTTCATTCATGCATTTTGTACCTGTGGGAGGTCAGGCACCCAAGGGAAATGCTCACAGTGGGGGATTACTGGGAAAGCAGGACCTGAGAAGGGAGGAAGCCACACCAGGGCATGCTCTCAGAGGGCAGCCACCACCTGATCTGCTGGAAATGAGGAGCTGGGCGCAGGAGAGCTGTCCTGACCGTGGAGCCTTCATACCCCTGCCTCTGCACTGGCCAGCACTCAGCTGGTCTTTGGTTAAGGGCAGTGGAGGGGGCATAAATTCCAGGCTTGGATTTTCTTTTGCATTCCCAGTTTATTTGCTTCTTTGCACTCAGTTCACTAACCATGTGCTCCTGTGTCTCTCTCCCATGGATTGTGAGGGCCATAGGATGTGGGATACTTGTGTCCTTAAACCTAAGAGCCTGGCTCTTAAGGTTAAGAGAGTAATGAATGTTGATTTAATGAATAAATAAACCAGGTGGTAAAGTCAGATGTTTGTTGCCTTAAACTACATATGTGAGTATATGTATATGTGTGTATGAATACTTAAAATTATTTATCTTAATGGCTGCCTTCTCTCAAGGTAAATCCAGCTGCAGAATCAGACTAAATTTGACTTAAGAGGACTACACGTAAGTGAACACCAAACGGACAAGACTAAAGGAGAGATGGGTCCCTTCTTGAGCTTTTTTATTTGGCCAAATGTCTGAGGGTGGCTCAGACAGCAATGCCAGAGGAGTGACCAGAGGAGACTGGAAGGTGAAGAAGAAGGTAAAGGTGGACACAGGGTCCTTCCTTCCATGCACGGAATTGAACCGAGTAAGAGACTTGCCAGAGACAGTGGTGCAAATGTACAATAGGTGAATTCCTAACCCAATTCACTTCCAGTCCCCCTAAACTAAACCAAGGCATATATTAATATTTCCTTCCTTCCTTCCTTCCTTCCTTCCTTCCTTCTTTCCTTCCTTCCTTCTTTTTTTTTTTTTTTTTTTGAGACGGAGTCTCACTATGTCATCCTCGGTAGAGTGCTGTGGCATCACAGCTCATAGCAACCTCAAACTCTTGGGCTTAAGCAATTCTCTTGCCTCAGCCTCCCAAGTAGCTGGGACTATAGGCGCCCACCACAATGCCCAGCTATTATTATTATTATTTTTTGGTAATTGTCATTGTTGTTTAGCAGGCCTGGGCTGGGTTTGAAACTGCCAACCCTGTTGTATGTGGCTGGTGCCCTAACCACTGGGCTAGGGGCTCTGAGCCACATTTCCTTCTTAATTTGGCTTACTAGTACTTTTATGTTTACAATGCCAAGAGGTCTTTGGTTTCCACTAAAGTACCCTAGGGTTTACCCATTAAGCCTTATCTGTCCTACAAACCTTGCCATGAAATATGTTTATCAGCTTCTTCCTGGGAGGAGAAAATTGATTCAGATAATGAATTTAAAGCAAGTAACACAGTGCCCAATAAAAGAAGTGCTTATCAGATAATGTTAGAGTAAAAAAAAAAGACAAAAACGAAAAGAAAGAAAAAAGAGTAGATTAGAAGTGGGAAGGTATTCAGAGGACAGAGGCGATAGGGGAAAAGCATAGAATTAGTAGGGTGGAAGTGGGAAGGGGCCGACCAACCCCACTGCGAGCATCTCCTTCCCAGTTTACTGCCTTGCCTGCTGGAAGCCCTCAAGAGTACAGGTGAGCCATAACCCCAGCAAGGAGGCAAAGTCCCTGCCTCATACCAAACACAGATGTGGCTATTTGGTAGTTCTGTTCTGCATCTTAGAATGTGTAGAAATAGGCCTGGAGCGGTGGTTCATGACTGTAATTCTAGCACTCTGGGAGGCCATGGCGGGTGAATTGCTTCAGCTCAGAAATTCCAGACCAGTCTGAGCAAGACCGAGACCCCCATCTCTACTAAAAATAAAAAAATTAGAAAAATTAGCTGGATGTTTTGGTAGGTGGTGGTAATCCCAGAAGCCTGAAGCAGGAGGATTGCTTGAGCTCAGGAGTTTGAGGTTGCTGTGAGCTAGGCTGATGCACTGTAGCCTAGAGCAACAGGGTGAGACTCTGCCTCAAAAAAAAAAAAAAAAAAAGCACAGAAATATAATAATAGTGCAAAGCATGAATAATGGAAAACAAGCTGTGAATGGAGACATTTACTAAGAGATGCCAGCCTGGCCCAAGCAAAGTCAATTTGTTAGATATTTTCACTTGGGAAAAAAAATTAAAGGCGGAGTTGCAGGCCCTGCCAAACCTAACAGTCTTAAAAGCAAACCATTGGGCTTAGTAAGGCTGCAGGGCAACACCAGCTGCAAATGAACTCATCTGGGCGAGGCTGGCCAGGAGGCTGGGCAGAGTTCCCTCGGGGAAAGAAAGGCACAGGGGCCTCTAATGTTGGGCAAAGTCAGCTCCCTGCAGGGCCAGAGGCCTCCTGAAGGCAGAAGATGCTGAAAGACTGCTTGGCTCTGGAGTTAGAGCCTGGCCCGGGTGGATGCTGCACCCACTTTCTAGGCATTACTTACCTCTCCGAACTTCAGTGTCCTCATCTGTAAAATGAAGATAATGATGTCTCCTTTGCAGAGTTTCTACAAAGATCACAAAAAGAGACAAAGCAAGCACAAGTGTTTTGGAAACTGTAAAAACTCTGGATGTCAGATGTCATTATTGTGAAAAAGAAAGAAAACTGGTTAAAAACAAATTATTCCTTCTGATAACTATTCTGTGTTTGTTTGTTTTTTTTTTGTTTGTTTTTTGAGACAGACTCTCACTTTCATGCCCTGGGTAGAGTGCTGTGGCATCAAAGCTCACAAAAACTGCAAACTCTTGGGCTTAGTCTCCCAAGTAGCTGGGACTACAGGCACCAGCCGCCACAAGACCCGGCTATTTTTTTTTTTTTTTTTGAGACAGAGTCTCAAGCTGTTACCCTGGGTAGAGTGCTGTGGCATCACAGCTCACAGCAATCTCAGACTACTCTTGGGCTTAAGTGATTCTCTTGCCTCAGCCTCCCAAGTAGCTAGGACTACAGGTGCCCAGCTATTTTTTGGTTGCAGTTGTCATTGTAGTTTTTTTAGCTGGCCTGGGCTGAGTTCAAACTCGTCAGCCTCAGTGTATGTGCCCTGTGTCTTACCCATTGAGCCACAGGCGCCGCCAAGGCTCGACTATTTTTAGAGAACCTGTCTTGCTCTTACTCAGGCTGGTCTTGAATTCCTGAGCTCAAGCAATCCGCCCGCCTCGGCCTCCCACAGTGCTGGGATTCCAGGCATGAGCCACTGTTCCTGGCTTCTGAGATATATTTTAATGAGCTGGGGGCACTGGGGAGGGGAGTCCTACCATCTGTATAGGTTTTGTTTTCCTGGAATAAGCAAATAGGCTTCTTATAAAATACCCAAATAGGGAAATACCATTTCCCTTGGACTGATCCTGCCTTTCCCAGCCCAGTGTTGGTCTGTCCGTACCTGCCCTTGTATCACCTGAAGCAGCGTCCTTTTAACATCAGGGGCCAGGTGCACGCCCAAAGGAGGACCCACCCATGCTGGCGGAGACAGGTTCATGGTGGCTCCAACTTTTCTCCTGTACAGATTCCTTTGAGAATGTGATGAAGGCTGTGGACATTTCCTCAAGGAAAGTGCACACACACACCTGACAATGGAGAGTTCTCAGTTTGAGGCCCATCTTTGGATGCCAGTTCTGTGCGTGCTGGGTGTGTTGGGTGCTCCATGGATCCCAGGGATCTTGGTCTGCTGGGATTGTAATAACAACATGCTCTAGAATGCATGGCTTAAATGATTTCATTGTCTCATAATTCTGGAGGCTAGAAGTCCATGATCAGGGTGCAGTTGTGGCTGGGTTCTGATGAGGGCTGACGACAGCTACCATCTTTCTGTGTACTCACTCACATGACCTCTTCTACGTGTTACTGAATGTTTGGCACTCGTCCCCCAAATCTGTTAACAGAAGAAGAGGGTAGGGTCGCCTGTCACTATCAGCCAGATGCAGAGACCGGGATTAGGTCCAACAAGCTTTATTTTCAGAAGGCCAGCAATTCTGGAGACTAGCAAGAATAGTCTCTCAATTCTGCTCTGCCTCAGTTAGACAATTCTGATAGTTTTTATAATGGGAATTTCAGGAAAAAACCTAGAAAATTTTAACTTTAACTTTTTCTTCATTCTAACAATGCAAATATTTAAACAACAGACAGGTAATTTTCACTTTAACAAAACATCTAAGAGAATTGTTAAAGAGACATCATATCTTCAAAGTAACCTTTATTCTGTCAATATCATGACACCTATTATCTATGTGAGACTACTTCTTCAAGTCTCCTGAGACAAACATCCTCACAATCATGGAGACACCTTAGCTAGATGATCACAGGGGAAGGGCGTGTGGGAGAATGTGAACTCGGCAGACTGAGTTTCCTGGTGTGAACTCGGCAGATTGAGTTCCCTGTACTGTGTCAGCTTAGCTTCTCAGACTCTGTCTTGCAGGCTGCTTTTCTGGCTTCAAAGCTACAACAGAAGAATAGGGACAAGCATTTTCAGGTGAAGGAAAGAGAAGTTCATTCCTTTGCCAGCACAGGAGGAAAATGGCAGACAGTGGTCTCACAATGCAAATTCCTGCTTCTGAGCAGGAAGGAAGAGGCATGAAGCTTTTAATCCCATCTTGGGCCAAGATAGTCTTGTGGCCTCTGTAACAGTCTTGTGACCTCCACCCAGATTAAGCCCATCTTCAGCTAAGAGGATCTCGAGAATTACATCTGCTGCTAGGATCTTGTGACCTCTGCCTAGATCAGTGGTTCTCAACCTTCCTAATGCTGCGGCCCTTTAATACAATTCCTATGGGTTGCAACCCACAGGTTGAGAACCACTGGCCTAGATGGTTCCCTTGAGCTGTCTCCTATGGTACAAAGAACAAGAGACATTCCCTACCCCTCTCAACCACTAGCCTGAGGGACAGATGATGGTTTCTGTTCCCAAAAAGTTGGGGAAACAGAAAATATTTTTCCCATCTTTTCCCCAAGCCATTCCCTTTGCAACATATGTGTGAGAGAAGAGAAGGAGAGAGAAAATGAGAAAGCTCTCTGGTGTCTTTTCTCATAAAGGGTACAAATTCCATCATAAGGACCCACTCATATCACCTCCTGCAGGTCCCACCTCCTTGATACCATCACACTGGAGGTTGGAGCTTCAACATGTGGGGGGGGGGCACCATTCAATCAGCACCAGGTTATGAACCCTGCACTATAGAAAATAAGGAGCCGTGGTCATCTATGAGAGCATGTATACATTTCTTTAATTTTTTTTTGTGGGTGCAAATACAAAATGCAGATGGCAAAGGGAAGTATGGTGGTAAGGCGGCTGGATGCCTGGAACAGCACTCTAGAGCCTGGGGATTCTAGTCTTGGCTTCCCAGTCAAGTAGAATTGGGAACAAGCACATGTCACTTGGTCTCCCTGAACCTCAGTTCTCCCATTGGTCATTCCCACCTCATTCTAATAGATTAGTGCCATATCATGAGCCCGACACAAAGCTAAGTGTTTCCTTCCTCTTCCTACCCACGTCCCCAAATAGAACTGCGAATCTTTTACTATTACTGCAAAGCAGGTGTTATATCTATTTTATAAATAAGGAAGAGGTCACATAGCTGAAGAATGAACAGCAATCGGCATTTGGGCTTAGCCAACTTTGGTCTTTGCTGTATATGATTTCATTGACATTATGGTTATGCCACAAGAATTACACAGGACAAAATGCAGAAAAATCTTTTGAAAACTATGAAGCATTATTTGTCTCTGCATCTAGACATGTAACCTGTGTTGCTATTATTTTTGGGGAAGAAAGCCATACTTCTTTGCAGTGGGATAATAAAATTTCCACAGGGCCAAATTCAGAAGTTCTTTCTCAAAGGATCTGGAATATGCTTTGGTTATGGGAAACCAAGTGGTCATACTCAGAAGTATCTGGGGCTTCCATCTTTAGCAAGACGAAGGCGGTTGGGTCTTGCCCACTTCCCTGTGAGATGTCTTCTCTTCTCAATGCGCACCTTTGTCATTGCCTGTTTACACTGTCCCCTCCCAAGGCACACCCAGCAGTGTCCTGAAAAAGCTATTTCAGGCAGTGGCGGTTTGGGTAGTGCTACAGAAATAAGGAAATGACTTGCAGGCAGGTTTAGGGCCCCACTGCACCCTTGTTCAGCTATCCACCTGCTGCAGCGAGGCTGGCTTAGGAGCTGCAGCCTCCGTGTGTCCCTGATGGCAGGGCCCTGGAGTGTTCCCTGAAGCCCTGCCCAAAGTTTCTCCACAGGAGTTTCACTCTGGGTTTGGGTCTGTGTTGTCCTTAGAATTAGCCAGTTAATCAGGTGGTAGCCTGTGGCCACTGCTGCCACTGGCCCATCTTTTGGATGAGACCAGAAGGAGACTCAGATGTGGCCTGGGGACCAGAAAGCAGACTGACCCACCTCTCTCTCCACCCTCCCAAGACTTCACCCCCAGACCTCTGGAATGTTCCTTGGGATCCCCCCTACAAACACACTGAGCACATTTAGAGGCCAAATGCACAGGCAGCACAAGATGACAATCTGATTTTCTAAGCCAAGATAGGAAAGTAAGGACATTGTGATGCAAAGGCGATTTGTTGATTTGGATGTGGTCCATTTGTTCATTTATTCAGCTTCATCTGAAATACTTCCTATACCTGGAACATGGTAGGTATTTTATACACGTTTGAAGACACAGTGGTGTCTTTAGCCCTGAGAAGGGAGTCAGCCCATAGTAGGCCTTCCATCTATATTTGGCTCTTACCTCTTTTTTCTCTCAGGTGCTTCATTCTTCTTCTGAAAACTTAGATCATGAGTAAGGCTGCATTAAAGAACATAATTTAAAAACCTTAGGCCAGGGCCGGGCACGGTGGCTCACGCCGGTAATCCTAGCACTTAGGGAGGTCAAGGTGGGTGGATCTCTTGAGCTCATGAGTTCAAGACCAGCTGGAGCAAAAGTGAGACCCCCATCTCTTAAAAAAAAAAAAAAAGATTGAACACCTCAGGCCAGGGCGGTGCCTGTGGCTCAGTGAGTAGGGCGCCGGCCCCATATACTGAGGGTGGTGAATTCAAACCCAGCCCCGGCCAAACTGCAACAAAAAATAGCCAGGCGTAGTGGTGGGCGCCTGTAGTCCCAGCTGCTCAGGAGGCTGAGGCAAGAGAATCGCCTAAAACCCAGGAATTGGAGGTTGCTGTGAGCTGTGATGCTATGGCACTCTACCAAGGGTGATAAAGTGAGACTCTGTCTCTAAAAAAAAATTAAAAAATTAAAAACAAAAACAAAAACACACACACAAAAACCTCAGGCCAGTATTATTGAAAAGTCAAATATTTCCCCTATATCTAGGGGAGAACTAACTTCATTTACTGACCTTCCTATCTCGGTAGATACATTTTTCTGAGTTCCACTGTCTCATCAAGTACATTGCAGACAAATTATTTTTCTTCTATAGGTCTTAGCTCAGCCCACCTATCCAGGAACACAGGGGATCTGGGCATTTTGGGAAGTCAGTCTATTTGAAAATAATTTCAGAAGTGAAGGTGGTCTTTACCCCCTTATATTGAAAATCTAGAGTGCCCTGGGCAATGTGAATAGAAGTGTTTTCTTTCCTCTCACCTTGTTTTATTTGCTGGGGGATTAATATTGTGTCTTGAAAGCAGAGGAAGAAATTTTCAGTTCTTTACTAGGAATCTGAATGAATTATCACCTGTGAACAACTGACGGGAAAAAAACAATGACTTCAAATTTGCGAAATACAAGCACTGTAAAGGATAAAAAGAAAATGAAAAAACTTATCATTTGTACCTCTGTGATACTTTCCCTCTTTGGATGAATGATGATTGATTTATTCTAAACTACTTTGGGGATTGAGAAACTTCATGTAAATTAATTTATCTTAACATCTGATGTGTTACCAAACTCCAGCTTCGCCATCAAAGTACTCCAGTTCCATCCAACTCAGCATCACTTGGGCAAGTAATTTGACCAGGAGATAAAAGAGGAAATCAATGAGAAAGCATGCTTTTGGGAAAAATAAGAGGTTATCACATTTTATGGGATTATTCCAGTTTTAAATACTCAACCCCAATTGATCCCATTGGCCTATAAACTGTCCTAGACTGATGCTTAGGTTTCTCTGCCTTTGAAATCTCTTTTGCTCCTTGTGTGAGGCATCAAAACTTTTAGGTAGTTCACACCATCCCATTTATTTTGTAATATGGTTATTTAAATTAAAGAAGTAGTTCATAAATAAAGGCTATAGCTTTTTCTTGATAATAAACATAACAAAAATATTTTTTCTCCAATTATATCCAAAAGAGCCCCCCAAATCTTGAGATTATGCTTAACTCCTTTTCTTTCTTCAGATTCCTGCATTCAATCCATTAACCAATTCTGCTGACTTTATCTTTAAATTGTATTCAGAAACTGGCCACGGTTTACTAGCTCCAGGTTCTGCCTTCTCCAAACACCCTTCTTCTCCAGCCATGGCCTCTGGTGACCCCCCTGCCCAGAACACACCTCCCCCTCTCAACACAGGGAGTGTGAGCCTCCTAAAACATCAGTCAGATCATGTCATCCCTCATCCTCCAGGAGCTTCCCACCTCACAAAGAGTAAAAGCCAAACACCTCTTCTCCATTTACAAGGTCCCACGTGATGTGCGTACTCCTCCGCCCACTTCCTCTCTGATCTGTCCTTCCACGGTCTCCCTCTTTGCTGTCTTTCCTGCGCGTTGTTCCCCATGCCTTGCCCTAGATGTCCACAAGGCTCACTCCTCTCCTGCCTTCCTGTCTTTGGCTGAGTGTCATTCTCCCTCAGAGGGCTTCCCTGAGGCCCCCTATGTAAAATAGCACCTGTCCCTTCCAACCCTACCCTCCTTATCCCCCTTGAGCTTAACCTATTATATTTACATTGTTACTATTTTCTTCCTCTCACTAAAATGTAAGCTGCATGAGGACAGAGACTTCGTCTTGTTCATTTCAGAATCCCTTACCTCCTGGAAGAGGGCCTGGCCTGAATGAATGAACATCCTAGTTAAAAACCAGGAAGTGAAGAGCCAACAATCACAGAATCCTTATTATTCAGGGACCTAAACCACACTTTCAAAATAGCTTCTTATGTTTGGAAAAGGACATCAAATATTTTTCAGACCAGAACGTCCTCTGGAACTCCCCCTCTTCCCCCATAGCCTGGTCAGTCATCCATCAGCTTTTTAATAATTCTACTTTTAGTGATTAATTCTTCAGCATTGTATACAACCTCTTTAAAAGATCTTTTTCTTTTAAGAGCAACTTTATCAATATATAACTTATGCATAATAAGATTCACTCATTTTGAGGATACAGGCTGTTGAGTTTTGACAAATGCATGTATCTATGTAACAACCACCACAACAAAGAATAGAACATTTCCACCACTCCAAAAAAGTTCCTTGTGCCCCTTTGCAGGAAACTCTCAGCCCTAAGTCCCAGACCTAGATAACCACAGGCTTAAGTTCTGTAACTGTAGCTTAATTCTTTTTTTTTTTTTTTTTTATTATAGATAAAAATATGCACCATAACTGTAGCTTAATTCTGCTTGTTCTAGAATTTTTAGGTTAATTTTGCTTGTTCTAGAATTTTATATAAGTAGAAGCATATAATAAGTACTCCTAGGAGGGGCAATAGGCAATCTTTTCCATCCTTTAATACTTTAATGAAAATGAGTTTTTTGTTGAATGACCTAGAGAGGTAGAGGGATGTCTTGGTAGCTGGAAGTATGGTGAGGCCTGAAAAAGCAAGAGGCTAAAAGATAACTTTGCCAGCCCCATTGTCTTGTCTGTTGTTGGTGAGCAGACTCAAGCAGCTGCCAGACATCCACTAGTGAGTGAAGATTACCAAAGATTGTCCAAGCACTAGATGTAATTGTGTTTGACGTTCATCCAACCCTGTAAACGAAATATTGTGGACATCCTTTTTTCAGACCATCATGCTGTTAAGTTGGTTCAGGCCAGTTCTTTCTAACTCCAAAGTTCATTCTAGTACACTACTTCTAGGTCAGGTGAAAGGCTTTTTAAAATTATTATTATTTATTTACTTATTTTATTATTATTATTATTTTTGAGACAGAGTCTCACTGTGTGCTCTGAGTGGAGTGCCATGGTGTCAGCCTAGCTCAGCACCCTTAAACTCCTGGGCTCAAGCAATATTCCTGGCTCAACCTCTGAAGCAGCTGGGACTACAGGTGCCTGCCACAACGCCCTACTAGTTTTCTATTTTTTGCTCAGGCTGTTCTGGAACTCCTGAGAGCAAGCAATCCACCTGCCTGAGCCTCCCAGAGTGCTAAGATTATAGACATAAGCCACCACACCCAGCCTATTTATTCATTTTTGAGACAGAGTCTCATTCTGTTGCCTGGGTACAGTGCTGTGGCGTCTTAGCTCACAGCAACCTCTAACTCCTGGGCTCAAGAGATGGTCTCACCTCAGCCTCCTGAGTAGCTGGGATTACAGGCACCCACCACAATACCCAGCTAGTTTTTCTATTTTTAGTGGAGATGGGGGTCTCATTCTTGCTTAGGCTGGTCTTGAACCAGCACGGCGAAGGGGAGCAAACCAGAGTGGAATTGGTGGGGAATGAAGAAAATACAACACAAGAGAAGACACTGAGACAAAGGCTGGGATCAGGAGGGCTGACTGAGCTGATGGCTGCAGCCAGCACCAAAGCATAAAATCAGCTTTATTTTATAGTATCTTGATAGAGTTCTCTGCAGGTAAGTAGCATAAACAAAAGACATATTTTTGGTCTTACAGCATGATCGGAAAATGTAAATGACTTGAATAAAGACAAAGCATCTTGTTAATGATTGCTACTCAGCTTCGTTAACATAGGATAAGAAGTAAGAAGGGAAAGATCATGAGGATCTCAGCCTAGTTAACTAAGCAAAGAAAGAACTACATGACTTTTGGCAGAGGGGGCATGAAGAAAGGAATATGGTTGTTTTGGGAAAGGAGGAGAAGCCATTGGGGGTTCATTCCCTGAGTGTTCCCCAGGCTGTGAGGGCCCTGCTGCCTTGTGACCTGTTTGTCACACAAGGAATCCACCTGCCTCAGCTTCCTAGAGTCCTGGTGGGAGCCACTGTGCCCAGCCAGGTGAAAGGCTTTTAAATGTCATGAACTGGGAGAAAGACTGATTTGTGGGGCCTGACCAAGAACAGTGACCCTAGGACTCCCCACCTGGGCTGAGCCCAGCCTCAGAGAGAGGGGGAGAGAAGTCAGGGCAGATCCACCGTTGGGATGGTGTGGTATTTTGTCCTGAGGAGCGGGAAGAGGAGGATCCTGTAGCTGTGTTGGGTTTCATGTCACTGAACCAGTCTGGGCACTTAATGGGATTCTCTAACCCAGCCTTGGGGTTACAGGCAGCAGCTCTCTGGTTTCAATATGGAGCCTCTGGTTCATAACTTCCCTCAGAATCTGGGAATGAGTTCGGTCTTAAAGTCAGTCCCAGAAAAGGTGGGGAAGTTAGGGCTGTAACCATGGCTTGCATTTTTAAAATAGCCTGATAAGGACGAGAGGCAGGAGAGATGCAGTGCTGGTGGTAGGCCAGCTGCTGACCGCAAGCCCTGGGTCCCTACCGGCTACATTCCAGAGCTTCAAGTGTCATCTCTCTTACCCCACAGGCAGCCACATGTTTGCACTTTGCACATGCCACTCCTCTGGGAGAGGAGGAGGTGAAATGGAGGCCTCTGGGAGAGTAAGCCCTGGAGACACTTGTGTGCTAGCCGGGCTCTTTCTAGCATGCCATGTAACCTGCTAGTAGAAATCTTCTACATGTCAGAAATGTGTTAGTTTGGTAGGGTTACCACAAGAAGGCACAACAGAAATTTATTCTTTCAGACTTTCAGAGGCTGGAAGCCTGAGATTGAGGGGGCAGCAGGAAGCGCCCATTACCCACCCACCCACCCTTAGCTACTGGCATCTGTGCCAGGCCTTGGTGTCCTTGGTTTGTGGCAGCATCACTCTAGCCTCTGACTCTGCCTTCCCATGGCCTTGGCCTCCTTCTCTGTGTTTCTTTTCCTATCAAGACCAGTTACTGGATTTAGGGTCATCAAGTGGCTCTCCCTCTTACACTTTCCCTTGTGGCAGTCACCTGCTTCATGCCCACAGTGCCCCTCTGCTTCTGAAGCCACCGTGCAGTGTCCAGTTTCCTCTCCCACTGGCCACACTTTGTGCTCACACTTTGTCAGTGGGCAGGGCTGATCCATGTCTCTGTGCCTACGAATGTTCTGCCTCTTCTGCCTGGAATGCCTGTCCTGAACCTTATCTCTCTTCCTTCTCCACCTGAAAATCTCTTACTCATCCTCTGGGCCTCCCCTCTCAGTGGCATCTACCCTGAATTCTGTCCTCGTCTCTCTGCGCCCAGCCGTGGTCTTACTATAACGTATAACCCGAGGCAGTGCCTTTGCTTACTGTCCACCACCCCACCAGACCAAGCTCTTTTTTTAAAAAAAATTTTAATTAAAAAAAAATTTTTTTTTTTGAGACAGGTCTCACTTTGTCAACCTGGGTGGAGGGCTATGGCATCATAGCTCATAGCAACTTCAAACTCTTGAGCTTAAGTGATGCTTTGGCCTCAGCCTCCTGAGTAGCTGGGACTACAGGCACCAACCAGAATACCCAGCTAGTTTTTCTAGTTTTAGTAGAGACAGGGTTTTGCTCTTGATCAGATTGGTCTTAAACTCCTGAGCTCAAGCCTTCCACTTACCCTGGCCTCCCAGAGTGCTATGATTACAGGTGTGAGCCATGGAGTGGGTCCAGACCGAGCTTCTTAAAGACAATTTTCTTTTGATTTCCCAACATAACCACACAGAGGATCACTCATAGCTGCTAAATGACTGAATACACATGAAATTTCCCTTCAGGGGAGAGAGACCAGGTAGGGACTGTCTCATACTTCTACCATGTTCCCTACTATTGGTGCATAGCTGGCTCTCAACTGTTTCCAGTTTTGTTTGGGGATTGGATGGAGGAGCCACTCAGCAGGAAACTGGCAGGAGCTGAGGGTCCCTGACATTTGTAGTTCCAATACAGTAATGACTTAGGGACACAGGATTCTCCTGCGTGTTACTCCTACCAACTTAGGTGCTTCTCAAATGAGATTTTATTGAGCTCAGGGAGGGGGACAAGTGGCACTTTCCATCTTGCTAGCGAAGAGGTGAAGGAAGAGAAAGGGGGAGCCCCAGGCCTGAGGTTCTGCAGCCTGGAATTCTGAGGTAGCATTGGTAAGGGGTCAGGTTTCAGGTGTTGACAGAGCCTTCTGTGTTCTTGATTTACTCCTGCAACCAAGAGTGGGGATCACGATGGTGGTGGCTGGTGAAGGGTCAGTGTCAGCGGTGGCTGAGTTCAGGGACTTTCAGGCTGAGGCAGACCGAGGCCCATCTTCATGGAATGCAGACCCCCTTGCTGGCCTTGCAGCCAAATGAAGGTTCTTTCCAGTGTCAGACGTGCCTCTCTTTTAGGGGGAATAAAGCACGCCAACTGTAGGGCCCTCTCTTCTCTGGTAAGGTGAGCTTTCCTTCCACATTGCTCAACAATGCTACTTGTCACTTTTTATTTTATTTTTTTTTAGAGACAGAGTCTCACTTTGTTCTCCTGCCTCAGCCTCCCAAGTAGCTGGGACTACAGGTGCCTGCCACAATGCCCAGCTATTTTTTTGTTGCAGTTTGCCTGGGGCTGGGTTTGAACCCACCACCCTCGGTATATGGGACCAGCACCCTATCACTGAACCACAGGTGCCACCCCTACCTGTCACTTTAAACTGGGTAACATTCCAAGGATGATAACTAGAGTTGGGAGTAAAACCTGGCCTAGGTTTCTAGATTCCCTGCTTTCTTTTCTTTTCTTTTCTTTTCTTTTCTTTTCTTTTCTTTTCTTTTCTTTTCTTTTCTTTTCTTTTCTTTTCTTTTCTTTTCTTTTCTTTTCTTTTCCTTTCCCTTTCCTTTCCCTTTCCTTTCCCTTTCCTTTCCCTTTCCTTTCCCTTTCTTTCTCTCTCTTTCTTTCTTTCTTTCTTTCTTTCTTTCTTTCTTTCTTTCTTTCTTTCTTTCTTTCTTTCTTTCTTTCTTTCTTTCTACAGAGTCTCACTTTGTCACCCTCAGTAGAGTGCTGTAGCCTCACAGCTCACCGAACCCTCCAGCTCTTCGGCATAGGCAACGATTCTCTTGCCTCAGCCTCCCGAGTAGGTGGGACTACAGGCACCTGCAACAACACGTGGCTATTTTTTTGTTGCAGTTTGGCCTGAACCCGCCACCCTCGGTATACGGGGCCGGTGCCCTACTCACTGAGCCACAGGCGCTGCCCCCCTGCATATTATTTCTTCCTTTGATTTCTAAGGATCCTCTGCCTTGTTCTCCAGACCATTTTAGCAGTCCAGGGGACCTAGGAAATGAACTGCTCCCCAGCCCCGCCTCAGGGGCATCTCAACATCACTTAGCTAGTCTACCCTTCCTAGCCTCGCCCCACATCTCCCAGACAACCAGTCCCCAAGGACTCACGTGCAGGGCTGGGACTGGGAGACACACACAAGGGGCCTGGCTCAGGATTTAAGGAGGAACGCACTGTGCGGGGCTCCTGGATGTGTGGCATCTCCATGGACTCCTGTGCACCAAGTGTCTCACAGGCCTTACCGTATCCTCTGTGCAGCTCCATAAAGGGATGGAGGAGAAAAGAGGTTAAAAGGAGGGTAGAAAAAAAGAGTGCTAATAGGACAAGAAGGTACATCCAAAGTCAATGGCAAAGCGAGAAACAGGGACCAAAGATAGCTTCAGAACAAGCATCCCCACACAAGCTCTCTCTCACACACCCTGGCCCTGCCAAACAAACATCATCAAGAGAACAATAAAGAACAGGAAAAGTAATTTGTTATTTATAATTTATTTATAACAGTTATAAATTTATAATTATAAGCTTATAATTAATTAGTAAAAAAGCCACATGGCTCATGCCTGCAATCCCAAGAGACTGAGGCAGGAGGATCAATTGAGGTCAGGAGTTTGAGACCAGCCTCAGAAAGAGCAAGACATCATCTGTACTAAGAACAGAAAAAAATTAGCCAGCGGGCAGCGCCTGTGGCTCAAAGGAGTAGGGCGCTGGCCCCCTATGCTGGAGGTGGCAGGTTCAAACTCAGTCCTGGCCAAAAACTGCAAAAAAAAATGAAAAAAATCAGCCAGCAGTGGTACTTACCTATAGTCTCAGCTGCTTGGGAGGCTGAGGCAGGAGGATAACCTGAGCTCAGGAGTTTGAGATTGTTGTGAGCTAGGCTGAGGCCATGGCACTCTAGCCAACTCTGACTTCCTCCCCACCCCCCCAAAATTACACTCTTCATATTCTCATTAGTTCTTCCCAAGTTTCTTGACAAATGGATGGGGAAGAAATTCCCCAAATCCCCTTTGCTCTTTCTCCCTTAGACTGGACATCCTCAGCTTGATGTCATAAACCTCACCCTAGACAGAGTGATTCAGATGCCTAAATGGCCAGAACTGGAGGCGTCCTCAGAGGCACTGTCTGCTATGGTTGCCACACATGGCTTTTGGGCACTTGAAATGTGGCTGATGGATGCCTCAAGTAAAAAAGACACATTGGATTTTCTAGGACATAATTTGAAATAAGAATATGAGATAGCTCATTAATATTTTCAAAAGTATTGATTACATGTTGAAATGATTATATTTGGAAACTATCAAGTTATACAAAGTATACAGTATTATTAATTTTTTGTTGTTTGTTTTTTAGACTGAGTCTCAACTTTGTTGCCCTGGGTAGGGTGCTGTGGCATCATAGCTCACAGCAACCCCAAATTCTTGGGCTCAAGTGACCCTCTTGCCTCAGCCTATCAAGTAGCTGGAACTACAGGTGACCTCCCCAACACCTGGCTATTTTTGGAAACAGGGTCTCACTTTTGCTCATGCTGGTCTCAAACTGGAGAGCTTAAGAAATTCACCTGTGTTGGCCTCCCAAAGTGTGGAGAGTCCAGGCATGAGCCACCATGCATGGCCTAATATTATTAAAATTAATTCACCTGGGCTTGGTGCCTGTTGCACTGTGATTATGGTGCCAGTCACATACACCAAGGGTGGCAGGTTCCAACCCAGCCCAGGCCAGCTAAATAACTGCAACAAAAAAATAGCCAGGCGTTGTGGCAAGCACCTGTAGTCCCAGCTACTTGGGAGGCTGAGGCAAGAGAATAGCTTAAGCCCAAGAGTTTGAGGTTGCTGTGAACTGTGACGCCACAGGACTCTACCAAGGGTGACATATCTCAAAAAAAATTTTTTTTTCACCCATTTTATGTCTTTTAATGTGGCTGCTAGAAAATTTAACATTACAAATGTGGCTTACTTTTGTGGCTTGAATTACAATTCTATTGTCCAATAGTGATCTACTTCAACTTCCTCTAATAGAGGGGAAACTGAGTCCCAGAGAGGAACCCTGACTTAGTGGATGCCACGCACTATAAAGCACTGTCATTTCCATTTCCACTAATCTCTCAGGATGCACCTTCTGCCACACACACCCCCTGGGAGCCCTGGAGGTGAAGCAGGTGAATTCTTTGCAGACCTTTGGGTTCCGGGTCCCAAGTGAAGTGTTTCAAGACTCAAGGCATTGCCTATGATTTTGTGAAGAGTGGAATAAAAACCTAACAAAAGTTTTTTTTTTTTTTGAGATAGAGCTTCAAGCTGTTGCCCTGGGTAGAGTGCTGTGGCATCGCAGCTCACAGCAACCTCCAACTCCTGGGCTTAAGCAATTCTCTTGCCTCAGCCTCCCAAGTAGCTGGGACCGCAGGCAGCTGCCCCAACGCCCAGCTATTTTTTTGGTTGCAGCTGTCATTGTTGTTTGGCGGGTGGGGCTGGATTCGAACCCGCCAGCTCAGGTGTATGTGGCTGGTGTCTTAGCCGCTTGAGCCACAGGCCCCGAGCCCTAACAAAAGTTTTGAAAGAAGGGACATGGTCTCCAATAAGTCACATTAAGCTGGAAAATCAGGGTGTGAAGTGAGGAGAAAGCTGGAGAGCCCTAAACTGTTCCCATTAATTTATATGCAGAATAACAGATTAGTATACCAGGTGTACTAATCACTGCCTTAAAAGCACAGGCAGTGGAGTAGGACCTAGCCCCAGAGGTGACACAGAAGGGTCAGCCACTCCAGGATTGTTTGACAGGTAAACAAAGACAAGTTTCAGTCCGATTGGCTTGATCCAAGAGGAATGGGCAGTGGAGGGAGGGAGAACTAGGCACCAAAGGCAAATTCCTTTATTTCATAATTTTATCTGGCCTCTGCATTCCCATCAGCCTGCATTGTCAAGGTTCAGGAGAGGCCGTCAGGAAGGGAGAGAGATAATGATCTCTCAGCTCCAGGGCAGCACTAATGGTGCTTATCCCACCTGCCGTCTGCATGCCCAGCTGGGGAGCCCGGACAGAGTGGCCACCTTCTTTTTCTTTCTTTTTTTTTTAATTTTTTAATTTTTTTTTATTAGAATTAGATCATAGCTGTGTACAGTAATGTGATCATGGGGCACCATATACTGGTTTTATAAACAGTTGACACATTTTCATCACACTGGCATTTTCTTAGTTATTGTGTTAAGACAATCATATTCTGCATTCACTAAGTTTCACATGTACCCTTGTAAGATGCACCGCAGGTGTAATCCCACCAATCACCCTCCCTCTGCCCAATCTCCCCCCTCCCTCCCCTTCC
>CAUYPK010122838.1:0-76360 GCA_963574355.1 Loris lydekkerianus
AGAAGAGGTCCGATCCTGCTCCATGACAACGCCCGGCCGCACGTCTCACAAATCACCTGCCCCACCCACCATACTCCCCAGACCTCTCGCCAACTGACTACCATCTTTTCAAGCACTTCGATAACTTTCTCACCAGTAGAAACGTTGCCAATCAGGACCTAGCAAAAACAGCCTTCGTTGACTGCATCGAATCCCAAGCACCCAATTTTTATGCGGACAGTGTTATGTTGGCAAAAGCGCACTGATTCAAATGGTGCTATTTAGATTAAATTGAATAAATATTCACTGAGATATTATAGTTTCAAAAGTAGACTCATAAAAACAGACCAATCTTTTGAAACAACCTAATACAAATAAGGAAAGATACCTGTTATGATAAAGATAGTGAAAAAATGCGATTCCCTATATACCATACATTTCAAATAACTTAAAACAGTTTCATGGAATTGTGAAATATTGTTTGGAAAAAAAAGAAAAGCAGCAGAACTAAAGGTTATGGACAGCCAACACAGATGGAGCATCAGGAAGCACTAGCAGAGATTTCTGTGACGAGTATCAATCAACAAGTTCAGAAATGTTTGTTGCCCACTCAATGTACCTGAGTGAATCGTATTCTAATTCTCCAACCGAGTGGCTTTTCAGTGTAAAATATACTAAATACTATTTGACATGTTAATATAATTATTTTCTAGTACACATTAGAAATACTGTACACTCAATATTTCTATCTTTCTACAGGGGTTAAAATTTTTTTTAAATAATAAAAAGCATGCAAACTATTTTTTGAGGAAATAACTTTTGAATTTAACTTTAGTAAAATTGTTGATAACAGTAACTTTAGTAAAATTGTTGATCACACCCCCCACAAAGAACTTCTGACAAAGATCCCTCAGATTATTGAGAATTGAGAATATGCAATAGTACCTAATTCAGAGAATTTATAAAATTTATTATTTTAGGTAAATACATTGATAAAAGTTTAAAATTCTACCTGAAGTACACTTACATCTTTCAGGAGCTTGGTCAATGTGTTCTGGACAAAGAAGGAAGAAGTGACTGAAATCCTGAAAGGTGCCGGCTCCAGCAGCACAAGGATAATGGTACATCTGGGTACATTTCTCTTCACAGCATTTGATAGTGGCTCCAAGGTGCTTACAAAATGCACATCGCTGAAAATAGGTAAAAAGAAAAATCCATTTAAAAAACTTCAAAAATGTAGGATTAGGAAGTATGAAAAAAGTCTCTGTACATTAGTAGTAAAACAATTTGAAACTGCAAAATACTAAATAAAGATCAGTTAAAAACAATGAGCTAAAATGTAAAGGCTTGGTATGCTACCATTCAATCCTTTGATTCTAATTAGAAAGTAAGCATTTTTCTTTTTTCCTACTACTCTGTCAAAAATTTATAATTAAAGATATTTTTTAAAAAATAAATAGCAATACTCTTTAAAAGACAGGTTTCTAGTTGAGGGTTATTTTGTTTTTAAAGCCCGCCAAAACTGCTAAGAGGCTTATATATTATTTACAAGAAAGACCTATTACTATTTTTACTTTGCCTAAAATTTTAATATTGGGCAGCACCCATGCTCAGTGGGTAGGGCGCCCACCACATAGACCTGAGGCTGGTGACTTCAAGCCCAGACTACACCTAAGCAAAAATGGCAACTGCAACCAAAAAACAGTCAGGCGTTGTGACAGGCACCTGTAGTCCCAGCTACTTAGGACGCTGAGGCAAGAGAATCACTTAAACCCAAGAGTTTGATGTTGCTGTGAGCTGTGATGCCACCCCACTCTACTGAGAGCCACACAGTGAGACTCTGTCTCAAAAAAAATAAATAGGGTGGCACCTGTGGCTCAGTGGGTAGGGTGCCGACCTAATATACCAAGGGTGGCAGGTTCAAACCCAGCCCCAGCCAAACTGCAACAACAACAACAAAAAAAGCCAGGCATTGTGGCGGGATCCTGTAGTCCCAGCTACTCTGGAGGCTGAGGCAAGAGAATCGCTTAAGTCCAGGATTTGGAGGTTGCTGTGAGCTGTGACATCACAGCACTCTACCGAGGGTGATAAAATGAGACTCTGTCTCTAAAAAATAAAAATTAACAATTATAATAATATATAAAACACAATTTAATGTGAAGTAAACTAGTCAACCACGGAATAAGTTAATGGAGAACATACATGGTTAAAGGTGCATATAAAAATCTAGATCACCATAGTAATTACTTTCAAATTTCTTTACAAAAGCTGTTAATTCTGGCTGGGCATCTGTAGCTCAGGGATTAGGGCGTTGGCCACATGTACTAGGGCTGGTGGGTTCAAACCCAGCCCCGGCCTGCTAAACAACAACAAAAAAAGTCAGGCATTGTGATGGACACATAGTCGCAGCTACTAAGGAGGCTGAGGTTTAAAAAAATCGCTTGAACCCAAGAGTTTGAGGTTGCTGTGAACTATGATGCTAGTGCACCCTACAGTGGGAGACAAAGTGAGACTCTGTCTCAATAAATAATACATAAAAATGAAAAATTTTCTAAAAACTGTAATTCAGAAAAAAAAATTTAAGTCATCTAGGTGTCTTTTTTCTGTTTTGTTTGTTTTTCTATTTCAACCAGCCTCCATTCTCCTGAATGGTAAAAAGCAAAGAAATAAACTCTAGACAGGCTGGAGAAGTTAGGGCAAGTGAGGCCAATATGAACTATCTAAAATGCTGCATTTATTTATTCAGCTTTACCTTAAAATGATTAATAAACTCTTCCTCTACCTCCCCAGGCCATGTTGAATACCATTTTTTTTTTTGTGGAGACTTTGACTGATGGCCTTGTTCTGTACAGTGTAAGATCTCTCTATACGAAACACCTGTCTAACTTACTATACTTTACTCGGTTTTAGCTTATGCCATAACATTGTAAGCATCTTTTTTTCATTCTAGTCCAAGATGCTTGAGTAAAGGCACCAGACTGTACTATCTTTGTAACCACAGCACCAGGACTGTTGGTTGACATAAAAAGGCCCAAGTATTCGTAATGATATGTACTATATGAACTTCACTTTTTTTTTTCTTTTTGAGATAGAGTCTCACTATGTCACCCTCAGTATAGTGCCGTAGTGTCACAGCTCACAGCAACCTCAAACTCTTGGTCTTAAGTGCGTCTTTTGCTTCAGCCTTCCAAGTAGCGGGACTAGACGCACCCGCCATAACACCCGGCTATTTTTTTGTTGCAGTTATTTAGCTGGCCCAGGTCAGGTTCGAACCCACCACCCTCAATGTAGGGCAACCGTGCTACAGGCCCCGAGTCGAGCCGAATGTCACTTTTGGTAATCTTGTATTTAAGTATGGCTCATAAACTGTTAGCTTAAACAACTAGACCTCATGTCACAAAGACCACCAGATGCTGCTAACACTACTGTGAGTATCTTTACATGCTGATACATCCATATTCTGGTAATTAATCACAGAATACAGTAGCTTTAAAACTGTAACTGTTTAATGAATTATGTGTTAATTTATATAAGGTATCGCAACATTCAAAATTTTCCTCCTCCTCTTCAGTCCACTGTACTCAACTAACATAAAAAAGGCTTAGTGATTCTTGCTGTGTCCCCACATTTTAAGGGCAAGTCAACAGACCACTGTACCTTCTGAGTAACTGATTAACATTAATTA
This sequence comes from Loris lydekkerianus, assembly GCA_963574355.1. Taxonomy (NCBI): domain Eukaryota; kingdom Metazoa; phylum Chordata; class Mammalia; order Primates; family Lorisidae; genus Loris; species Loris lydekkerianus. The sequence continues at coordinate 3,665 of CAUYPK010122838.1, forward strand.
TATTTGTGACACTTTACTTTTACATAATGTTCACAAGTTCACAAATTAATACACATGCCAATTCTATGTTTGTACTCAGTATGTTATTGCATTAGAAAGAAGAAAATAAACAAAGCCTATTTCTCTTCATTGATAAAGTATTATAACCAGCTTTTACAAAATATATTCTGCTTTTATAACATAATATCACAAGGTATCTAAATATGTTTAGTGTATTAATGGAACCCAGAATTAACCACACGTATAATGCGTTGGTAGTCTAAGTGTCTTACTGAAAGGCCAAGAAAACGTCAAGAAGAAAAGTACAATCCATCTGTTGAAAACATTATTTAATAACTCATTAACATAACAAAATAATTTCTGTTCAACTGTCAAAATGTAGGATCTCTTATTTTGATACCATATGGCGAGTTGTGCAGATGCCTTTTGTACTGAAAATAATTTTGGCAGATAAAATAGAATGAATTTTATTTAAGTGAATAGAGAAAAAAAATAAACTAATCCTTTCCCCATTGTCAGAAATACCAATATGTTCTATTAATCATTTCTGCAATCAAAAATATTGTATGACACTAGCTAAACTACTATGAAAAGTACTAGACTATATGCAACATTATTTATAATATTACCTATCAAGGAATAAAGGGAAGGAAATAAAACACTGTATTTAAGTTAACCCTTCAAACCCATCTGTTACAATTATATAGCTATTGAAGAACATGTGACCTTAAAATAAAACGTATACTATATACATATGTGGAAAATTTGTCTTCCTAAACCAAGTAAAATTTATAAAAACATGAAAAATACCATGAGAATGAATTTCCATAGGGAACTTGTCTAATGTCAGCACTCTAATATACCGCGTATCAGAAATAAAACAAGTTACAACAATGTAATATGCAATATATATGTTAAGTAACAATTATAAATTGATATTTGTAATAATGATGAACAATTATAAATTGATTAAAATCAATTATTCATATTTTGGGAGGGATAAGGTAAACAGCTCTTAAACGTTCTAAATGGTCTAACAACTAAATGATCTGAATCAGTATTTATGGCGCCTGTAGATCAGTGGCTAGGGCACGAGCCACATACACCAGAGCTAGAGGGTACAAATCCAGCCCGGCCCAACTACAACTAAAAAATAGCCAGGTGTTGTGGCAGGCGCCTGTAGTCCCAGCTACTTGGGAGGCTGAGGCAAGAGAATTGCGTAAGCCTAAGAGTTTGAGGTTGCTATGAGCTGGGACACCACAGCAGTTTACCAAACGCGACATAGTGAGACTGTATCTCAAAATAAATAAATAAATAAAATAAAATTCCTAGAATAGCATTTTATTTTCTAAACTTTTTTTTTTTTGTGGTAAGAGTTTCACTGTGTCACCCTCAGTAGAGTGCTGTGGTCTCACAGCTCAGAGCAACCTGAAACTCTTGGGCTTAAGCAATTCTCTTGCCTCAGCCTCCCAAGTAGCTGGGACTACAGACACCTGTCACAATGCCCGGCTATTTTTTTGTTGTAGCTGTCATTGTTTAGCAGGCCCAGACCAGGCTCGAACCCACCAGCCTCGGTGAATGTGGCCAGAGCTCTATCTACTGAGCTATGGGCACCGAGCCACCAATTATAAGATTAAGTCAAAGGTACACCGTACACCCAAAACTTTTATTTAATAGAATAAAATAAGAAAAAATCTCTCAAAATAAATCTATGATAAAAAATAAAACAGAAAAGAAAAAACCAGAATCAACAGAATTTCAGAAGTAAACATTTTATCATGAAACAATAACAAGAAGTTAAAGGATAGTCCATGGATCATTTAAATTTATCCAGTATTTGTCTTTTATTAACTATGGCAGTAGTTTTAGGTTATGTGCCTTAGGACATGTCAAGTAGTATAGGGTTTTCCACACTCCAAAATCATTTTAATCATCACTCAATCTTTTCATATTATCAGTCAACTAGGATTCTCCTACAATGCAGTGATGAACAAAGGTGGAAAATAAATACCTAATAAATATCTTTAATATATAAAAACTAAAGATGAATAGAAATGTATGCATAGATTAGAAGACTTTAACAAAGCTCTCAAATCAAGATTAAAAAAGAAATATGACATGGAAATTTGATTCAGAAGGTCCAATGTCTGTTTAACAGGAAAAAGGGAGAAAATAGAAGCGGGATTATAATCAATGAAATTATCCTAGAAGACACCTATGAAAATATCTACTTAAGAGCTAACACTTACTAAGAATAATCCCTACTTAATAGATAAGGAATCTAAAATACAAAGAGTTTTCAGATCTGTTCCATGGATCTCTGTATCACTACAAAATTACCTGTAAGAAGGGGTCACAGGACGGGGGTGGTGGCTCATGCCTGTAAACCTAGCACTCTGAGAGAGCGAGAGCAGGTGGCCTACCTAAGCTCAGAAGTTTGAAACCATCCTAACCTAGGCAAAGACTCTGTCTCTAAAAATAGTAGGGTGTTGTGACAGACTAGCCTATAGTCCCAGCTACTGGGAGGCTAAGGCAAGAAGATCACTTGAGTCGAAGAGTTTTGAGGTTGCTGTGAGCTATAATGCCACGGCCCTCTACCCAGAGTGACAGAGTTAGACTCTGTCAAAAAAAAAAAAAAAAAAAAAAAAAAAAAGTAAGGGAGGTCACAATTTCTCCTTAAAGTCCCTAATCACCAGTTTCAGACATCCCACATCTAGAAACAATGTCAAAAGTTTAAGCTAATAAGAATAAAGGGAAAATTCTAGGAGCCCCACAGAAAAGAAAAAAGATCTTTTGCAAAAAAAGAAGAATCAGGCATCATTAGAAATAATCAATATGGAAAGCCCAGTATCTTCAGGTCTATGAACAAATTATTTAAAACTACAATTTTAATGCCTGTTATGCTAACATTCAAGTCAACAGATAATAAATATAAACAGGTTAAATTCTCTATTAAAAAACAGCAACTTCAAAACATGCAAAATATACTTAACATATTTTATACACAAATACGTATTTTATTTATATGTGTGTATGCACATATACATGAGGCATAGTGACATATACAATTCAAATCAAAGGCTGGGGGAAAACCATAAACAAATACTATTTAAAAATTGCAATAGTAATTCCAAAGGAAAATAGAATTCAAATTGAAAAAGCAGTGACTAAGTCAAAGATAATAGTTTACATTAGCACAAATCTTACATTATAGAATAAATTCCGAAAAAGATGCAATAGTCATTAAGGTTATATACCTAATATATATCTTCAACACATAGAAAGTAAAGATGAGTAGAAGTGCATGCATAGATTAGATTAGAAGACCTTGACATAGCTCTCAAATCAAAATATTAAGGAGACATGAAATAAAAATTTAAAAAACACAGTAATAATGATCAGATTCAATTCAAATTGATACACAAATAACATGCAGATCTCTACATTCTAAAAATTAAGAAAACACATTCTGGGCAGAGTGCAGTGGCTAACACCTTTAACCCTACATCTTTAGGAGGGCATGATGTAGTCTAACAGGAGCCAGGAGTTTAACAAGAGGCTGAGCAACACAGGGAGACCTCATCTTTATAAAGCACAGAAAAAATCAGCTGGAGGTGAAGAGGTGATGGTGCATGCATGTATTACCAGTTACTTGAGAAGCTGAGACAGAAGGATCACTTGAGCCCAGAAGTTTAAGGTAGTAGTGAGCTATGATAATGGCACTGTAGTCTATGCTAGGCAACAGAGCGAAATCCAGTCTCAGAATTTTCAAGAAAATTCACTACCTATATGTACACATATTTTCAAAAGCAAATTCAATAGAAGTAGGTATGTCCCTGGACCTAATACAGTAAGAATTAGAAACTCACACTATAAGGACAAACTACTCTTATTTACCACTAATTGACAATGTTCTAAGTGTACTTTGCAATATTCAGGTATGATTCTTTAGTAAGCAGTTTTGTAGGGAGAAAAAAGGTTTAGATAATTAAGAGAATTTTACATAAAGACTCAACTGGAAGATGGAAAATATCTGCCCATGTTTTTCTCACATTAAATTCTGTATCAATACCTGTATCCTAACTGATGTCTCCCCAAATTGTAGGTTACGATTTCTCATTGTTCTCAAGTAACACAGTATATTGAGATGATGTTAACTGGTAGAATCATATAGATAAATGCATTGTAAACATGATTCCAAGATACTTGCACTTATCACCCACAAAGAAAAAAGGGCATACACATAACTTCCACATACACCATCTTTTTTATTATTCCTAAAAATGCAAATTGAAGAATCTTACTGTTATATGATCCATAATGTGTGCAATGAAATGAGTAATTTTTTAAAAATTAGGAATTTTAAAATGGAAACATATATTTAACATTACTTTAAAGTTAGTAAGAAAACACTGCATGCTACAGAAGAGGTAAAAACTCATAAAGGGAAGAAAGAATTTACATGTTTTTGTATGCCAACAAGTAAGACATAGTAAGATTGAAGGCAACTGGATAGATTTAAATCAAGACATTTAAGAATATGAGAAGAGATACATGTGCATTCTCTTTAACCATGGTATAGTTTTAGTTCAATTTTAAAAGTAACAGAAGAATGATCATTTTCTTAAAGGATTTCAGCAACAGTATAAGAACTTCTGTTCACAGATAAAATGAATTTATCTAACCAGAAGTTGCATATAAAAAATCTAGTACATATGTCCCAACATGGAATCAATGCAAGTGAACCAGATTCTGGTTTTAATATAGCTTTGGTGTCCACACTTTATGTTTTCCACTTGTCTCAAAAGAGAAGTGATGGAGCTAATTTCTAGTATATCCCATTGACAAAATGCTATGCACCAAGTAAAAACTATTAGCAAAAACTATCAACAAAAGACTATCAGTAAAAATATTAATGCCTTCAATTAATATGATTGCAGCAGCTAAATTATTGGGATCATAACAGCAAACACAGAAATGGACTCAAGTTTCCACAATCAATTTATCAGCAAAGGGCCAAGACAACTCAAGGGAACAATAATAATCTTTTTTAAAAGATGTGGAAACAACTAAATACCCACATGAAAAACAAAGAACCTTTAATCTTATCTCATATTTTCATACCATATATGTAATTTAACTGTAAAATGGATAAAAACTAAAAGGCAACCTTGGGTAGGCAAAGTTCTGGTATTTTTTAAAAATAAGTCCCCAAAAGAATTATCCAAAGGAGAAAAAACTGACAAAAAAATTAAATAACGAATTTCATCAAAGTAAAACCTCTCCTATTCAGTAAACACTGCTGAGAAAACAGAAACAAGTCACAGACTAGCCAAAGCTATTTGCAAAATAAATCTCTAATAAATGACTTCTGTGAATTATATATAATGAAATCTTGTAACTCAATGAGAAAAATCAAATTGAAAAAGGGGCAGTAGAGACAAAATATTTGAACATTAATACGTCACAAAAGATATACTAAGGGAAACAAATACACAGAAAAATGCTCAATTTAATGCAAAAAATTGCATTATCAATTTTTGAATGCAAAAATCAAACCAACAAGGTTATCACTAAATACCAACCAGATGGCTAAAATTAGAAACACTGACAATACCTAGTGCTGGCAACAATGTACAGCTCTCACATCCTGCTAAAAGAAATAGAAACACATACAGACACTTTTAAGAAACTATGAAACTGCTTTCTAAAGTTAAGCACATATTTCTAATAAATCAGTAATCCTGGTCCCAACTATTTACCCAAGAAATCTGAGAAGATACAACCACACGAAAAACGCAGCATAAATGTTCACAGCAGCTTTCCATACTAGGCAAAAACTCGAAGAAACTTAACTATCACTGGAGGATGGACTAATCTCAAAACTATTATGCCAAGTAACAAAGCCAGAGAAAAAAGATGACTGTATGATTCCATTCATACATCAGTACAGAAGATGCACAACTACCAGAGAGCAACAGACTGATGACTACCTGGACTTGGAGTGGTAGGAGGGGACTGACCGCAAAGGGGCAAGAGAGAACCCCTGGGGTAATGGAAATATTCTGTATCTTGACAGTGATGACACATTCAACACACACTTCAATGGGGTGAACTATACTGTACGTTAAATATACCTAAACAAAACAATGACTCTCACACAGAAAACATTTATTTATTTGTTGGATAATGACAAGAGGCTAACGTGAAAATAATTTTCCTGACGCTTAAATTTATCAAATCTAAGAAAAAAAAATAACTACTTGAAGTTACTTGTAAATAACAAAAACAAGCCTGGAAAGGGAGGACATATGACCCTTACAAAAAGGATATATCATTGGCTAAAATTTGTATTTAAGAAAATTTGCATCTAAGGACATCATCGCCTACTGTGCATGAAATGAAGGAGGAAAGTAGTACTGGAGCACAAACAAAAAGCTTTAGTGTTGGTTCCGTGCCTGTAGCTCAGCACTTAGGGTGCCGGTCACATACACGGGGGCTGGTGGGTATGAACCCAGCAGAGGCCAGCTAAACAACATTGACAACTACAACAACAAAAAGGCGTTTTGGCAGGCATTTGTAGTCTCAGCTACTTGGGAGGCTGAGGCAAGAGAATCGCTTAAACCCAAGAGTTTGAGGTTGCTTTGAGCTGTGACACCATAGCTCTCTACCGACTGAAAAAGCAGATGAAGTTCATCAATTCTAGAAAGGTGGAAACTAAGGGGATCTTTGAGAAGAGGGAGTGCCAGAGGAGGGAGCCCAAAAATTTGAATAAACTCTCAAATCACTGTTACATCCCTAAAATGCACATTCATAAAGGGCAGGGAAGGAGCTCAAAAGAAATCAAAAACTGGACCGTCGACAGAAATGCATAGAGACATCACCGACAGCTAGAATTACAATGTGGCTTCAAGTATAAATCCAGCCATCATAAAAGCCTCCCAGAATAAAGCCTGACATTGAACAGAACAAAATAACAGAATCCTGCATCTACAACCCTCTACCTAAAATGTTCAATATACCATAAAAAAATTCTTACACATATGAGGAAAAAAACAGGAAAATGAGTCTTGAAGTGGAAAAATATTCCAAGGAAAATGAGAAAATGGACAAAGATTTTAAAGCAGTTACTGAAAACATATTAAACAACACACAGGAAGTGCTACTCATAACCAGGAGAGAGTAACAGACATGGAGACTGTAAAGCAAAACCAAATGGGAATTCTACAGCTCAGTACAGTCATTTCAATAAAAATTTCAGTGAATGGGCTAAAACAGAAATTGGATATCACAGAAAATGTCAGTTGCCTTGAAAATGAGTAGAGGAACTAAAAGTAAAAACACTGAAAAAAAGAATGAACAGAGCCTCAGTTATCTATGGGATAACATCAAACACACTAACAAGTACGTAATTAGAGTTGCAAAGGAAGGAAAAAGGGACAGAACAAAAAAAATAAAGGCCAAACTTTTTATAAATGTGGTCAAAAATATCAACTTACAGTTTCAAGAAGCTCAGCAAACCCCAAGCAGGATGAATATAAAGAAAACCACACCTAGGCACATCATAGTCAGACTGCTGAAACCAAAGATAAAGAAAAAATCCTGAAAGCAGCCAGCAAGTATCAGAACATTACATATGTGGGAATAATGAATGATACTATTGCCACCATCCCTGACATCTCATCAGAAACAGTACGACAGGAAACAAAGCAATTATCTTTTAAATATGGGAAGAAGGAAACCTGTCAGCCCAGAACTCCATGTTCAAGGAAGAAAAGTCAAAAAAGAACATAGAATTCCACTTCCAAGCAAAATGGTAGAGAGGTACTATTCCCTATTATTTCCACTAAGGACAGCTAACAATGTTGGTCATAATATGTGAGACAAACACAAAAAGAAAAGGTAGAGGGAAGACAATTCAACTAGGTAGGGTCTTGGGTGTTCAGGAAAAAGACAGCTTGAATGCCCTTAGTTTCCTTTCCACTTTATATATAGGGGGGTGTGTGTGTGTGTATCCATAATATACACACACACACCAAGAAATCCTGGAGAAGTTAACAAATCAGAAACACCGACACACATACACACCCAAGAAGAGTCTACTGTCTCTCATCAAAAGAGCAAGAGAGTGCCAGGCTAGCAAGACAAAATCCTGCTTTACAAAAACCAACCAATTCAAACCAAGTACTGCAGAAAAAACTCTAGGCCCACATCCTCTGCAAAGATGTAACAAGAGAACCTAGACATCCATTCCCCACCTCTACACACAGAATAGTACCAAAGAAGGCCAGGTGAGGAGCCAAACAGTCACACCCACTGTGCAGAGACAGAACTTCCTCCCTCCAGTGTGTCAGCAGAACGAAGTGCAGAGCAAGGAATTCAACACCCACCGGGTACTAAGGAAGCTCCCCGACCCCTTCCCATAGGAGAGGCTACAGAAGAAGCCAACTGGAAAAAACAGAAAGCACAGCCCAGTGATAATGTGCCCATTCCCCCACCCTAGTGTCAGTGGAAGCCAAGGGAAAAATAGGAACTGGTGGAACCAGGGTGTTTTCCACAGATGCATAGAGGAAAGTCTAGATCACACCATTGCTCAGCATTCACTAGGTGTTCGTCCCCATCAGTGAATCAACAAAAGCCTATTTTGGAACTAGAATTTACATACACAAATGCCTACTTTACCCCAAAAGTAAGCTTTCAGACAAGCTCTGTCAAAAGGGGAGATTTAAATAAAGTTTTTAAGTTTTATAACATAACACTTAAAATGTGAGGGGTTTCATCAAAAATAACTTGTCTGCCAGGCATGGTGGCTGACACCTCTAATTCTAGCACTCTATATAAGGCCAAAGCAGGTGAATTGCTTGAGCTCACGAGTTCAAGACCAGCTTGAGGAAGAGCCAGATCCTGTCTCTAGAAAAATTAGCCAGGCACTGTGGCGGGCACCTATAGTCACAGTCACATGGGAGCCTGAGGCAATAAAATCATTTAAACCCAAGAGTTTGAGGTTGCTCTGAGCTAAGGTTCCCCAGCACTAATGAGAACATTAGTAAGACTCTGTCTCAAAAAAATAAATAAATAAATAAAAAACTTGTCCTGCCATATTATGAACCAATAAAGTCTCAAAAGAAATGAAGACATTCAACAGGTACGAACACTGAAAATCAAGAGATGTCAGAATTATCTACCAAAAATTTTAGACTATACATTATAAAACTGCAACAAGTAATTATGAACATGGTTTTGATACGAAAGAAATAGTTTCAGCAAAGAAACAGTCTCAGCAAAAAAATTAAAGATGTTAAGAAAAAAACAAAAAGTTTAAAACTGGAAAATACACTAACAAAAATAAAATAAAATACTAACTAAATGACCTAAACAACAAATGGAGAAATCCATTCTAAACAGAAAAAAAATGGATTAAAAATCTATGATTTAAAAAAACAGAGATTAGGGGGACAGTGGGACTAAAATGAATGATGAGGTAGCATTCCTGTCACTGGAATATCAGAAAAAGAAAGAAGGTGAAGGTGAATAATTATTCAAGAGACAGTGGGTGAAAATTTCCAAAATTTTAAAAATAGATGACCTAAGAGAGCCAGGCCTACTGGCATATGTCTGCAATCAGAGTCACTTGGGCAGCTGAGGTGGGAAAAATCTATTAAGCCCAGGAGTTCAAGGCTGTAGTGTGCCTATGAAAAGTGACTGCACTGCAGGGCGGTACCGATAGCTCAGTGGGTAGGGCGCTGGCCACATACACCAAGGCTGGAGGGTTTGAACCCAGCCGGGGCCAGCTAAACAATGACAACTGCAACAACAACAACAGATACATAGCCAGGTATTGTGGCAGGCTTCCTTGGGAAGCTGAGGCAAGAGAATCTCTTACACCCAAGAGTTTGAGGTTGCTGTCAGCTGTGATGCCACAGTACTCTACCCAGGGCCACAGCTTGAGAGAGGGAGGGAAGGCAGGGGGAGGGGAGGGGAGGGGAGGGGAGGTGAGGAGAGGAGAGGAGAGGAAGGAAAGAAAAGGGAAGGAAGGAAAGAAAGAGAACAAGAAAAAGAAAAAAGAAAAGCCACTTGCACACCAGCACACCAGCCTGGGCAATATAGCAAGATACCACCTCTTAAAAAAAACAAAAGAAGTTGAACAAATCCAAGAGGGATATATACAAACAAATTCATAATAAGGCACATCATAAACTTTTGAAAACTAAACAAAAAAACTTTGAGAGAAGTCAGAGAAATGATAGTTTATGCACAGAAGAAAAACAAGTCAAACAGCAGCAGATTTCTGATCTGAAACCATGAAGACCAAGAACAGAGTAGCACATTTTTTCAAATCCTAAAAAAAAAAAAAAAAGAATTGTCAACACAGAGTTCCAAATCCAGTGAAAACATCACTTAGGATTGAAAAGGAAATCAAGAAATTTGTCAGATGAATGAAAACTGAAGTCATGAGGTAAAACTATACTAAAAGAATAGTTCAAGAAGTTCTTGAACAAAAAAGTAAAATTATAAAAATTTCATAACAGGAAGAAAGAATATAAAAATTTATGAAAATATGAATAAAAGGGACTCTAATATTTCTCTTGAGTTTTCTAAATTGTTTGATATCTAACACAAAAACTATTACATGATTAAAACACTGTAGTTGCCTATCCAAGTACCAAAGCAGTGGCAGGAGCCACACTAAGATTAGAACATTCTCTAGTTTCATTTAAAAGTATCACTCACAAAGCAGTAAAAATCATTAATGCTTTTAAGTTTTGATCCATAAGCAAACATCTATTTAATACATGTGATGAAATGAGGGGAGAAATGGAATCTGCTGCGCCAAATTATATATGGTTTCTTGACAAAAGGCCCTGCTCTGATCATGTGATTTCTAAACTGAAGTAACTGCTTTTTTCATGGAACACCACTTTTACATGGAAAAACTATTCAACAATAGTCAACCATGGCCAGTCACACTTCATGATCTGACTGATAATTCTTCACAATTGAATAAAGTGGCCTGTCACATCAAGAAAAACAAGTGAGAACATTAATGGCCAGTAACAAAATTTGGAAACCTTAAAGTGACCAATGTGAGCTTGACAAATGCCCAATACTTACAGACTTTTCAGATGACATCAGTGGATTATGTAACAACCGTGAATTTTGTTATTTATTAAAATGTGCCAATAGGTAGAATTTCTAAGATTACTCAAGTTACTTGTCAAAGATCATTTAATAATGTTATAAAATTCACGTGGGCAAATAATCTATTGAAACTATACAGGTGTCTAATGGAGTATATTGTTTGAAAAAAAAGTTCATTGTCAGGCCTGCAGAATTTCGTATCAGATCAAACCTTTAATAAACTACTACTACTAAAGTTGGGGTATGGCATCAAAAAGGAATATTCATGATTTTAGAACACCTACTAAAATACCTGTCCTTTTTTCCAATATGTGTCTTTGTGAGACTAGATTGTTTACTTCATATATGTCAACCAAAATGGCATACACTGTATTTCAACACCCTGAATGTAGAAGCAGATATGGGAATTCAGCTGTCTTAAACCAAGCCTGATATTAGTATTTCCAAATAAGAGGATAAAGGTGTTCTCAAACTCCAAAAAGTTTTGAGAACATTATGCTGTTAAAGTATATAAAAAGAAGCGGAACTGTTGGGTGATAAGATAGGTGGTCAGTTCAATGTTATTAAATCACTACAATCTGTTTTTCTCAAGTGACTGCTCCAATTTTCACTCTTTCAGTTAAAGAGTTCCCATTCAACCAAATCCAGGCCAGTAATTACTACATCCAGACTTGATTTTTACTAAGTAAATAATCTAATATTATCTCACTGCAGTTTCAAACCTGCAATTTATGATTTCTAAAAGGACTGTGCAACTTTTCTTATGTTCACTGGACACTGCAATTGTCTCTTTTGTAAATTACTTGTTTAGGTGTCCTGCCCATTTGTATACTAGGTTGTCTTTTACTTATGGATTTACAGTTATTTAATATATCATAGAACCTATTCCTATTGTTGGCCATAGTTCTTGCCATTATGTTTTTCCTAAGATTTATGATTTCTTTCTGGTATGTTATATATTATTTATTTTCCCTTAGGGCCAATGTTTCCCATATTGTAAGAATTCTCCTACATTATCAGGGTGGCACCTGTGGCTCAAAGGAGTAGGGCGCTGGCCCCATATGCCGGAAGTGGTAGGTTGAAACCCTACCCTGGCCAAAAACGGCAAAAAAAAAAAAAAAAAAAAAAAAAAAATCTCCTACATCATCTATTCTAAGTTCTTAATTTTAGGCAGAAACATAAAGGCCCAAATGAATCTGAAAACATTTTACCACTGTTTATTCTTTGTTTAAATTTTCAGTGATTGGATTTTATCTTGTAGCATACCTGGCGATTTCTGAGTTATTGCTGAATTTTGGGATTTTTTTGTTGTTGCAATTTGGCCAGGGCTGAGTTTGAACTCACCACCCTTGGCATTTGAGGCCAGTGCCCCACCCACTGAGCCACAGGTGCCACCCTGCTGAATTTTGTTTTTAAAACTTAATAGAAATTGGCTCGGCACCTATGGCTCAAGCAGCTAAGGCACATACACCTGAGCTGGCGGGTTTGACTCCAACCTGGGCCCGCCAAACAACAAGGACAGCTACAACCAGAAAACAGCTGGGCGTTATAGTGGGTGCCTAGTCCCAGCTACTTGGGAGGTGGAGGCAAGGAGAAAGGCTTGAGCCCAGGAGTTGGAGGTTGCTGTTGCTGTGAGCTGTAATGCCACGGCACTCTACGCAGGGTGACAGCTTGAGGCTCCAACTCGAAAAAGAAAAGAAAAAAAAAAAAAATTATAGGAATATTGGATAGCGCCTGTGACTCAATGAGTAGGGTGCCAGCCCCATACACCAAGGGTGGCAGGTTTGAACCTGGCTCCAGCCAAACTTCAACAACAAAAAAATAGCTGAGTGTTGTGGCAGGCACCTGTAGTCCCAGCTACTTGGGAGGCTGAAGCAAGAGAATCACCTAACCCCAGGAGTTGGAGGTTGCTGTGAGCTGTGACATCACAGTACTCTACCAAGGGCGATAAAGTGAGACTCTGCCTCTTAAAAAAAAAAAAAATTATAGGACTATATTTGGACCTAATCCATGTTATTCTCTGTCACTCCCCCATGCTTTATATCCAATGGATCCTTCATAATATCAAAGAGTACCATCAACTTCATCACAAAATGTATATATATACATTCTAAGGTGAAATAACTATCTTGGATTTTCTTACTGTACCCAGACTTAGCACTTCAGCATTATAGATAATCCATAGTTGGATTTTTTTGATGTCTTCCTTATAGCCCAGCATTTCAGAGTGAAAAGATAATTTCCTATTGTGCGGATAAAGAAACTTGAGTATCAATAGGTAACATGACTTTGAGCAAATAATGTCAAAGACAAAATAATAAGTCGACTCCTAACTGACTGCCATTGAAAATAATAATTACAGCTGAGGTGGTGGTACACACCTGCAGTCCCATTACTTATGAGAGTGAGAAAGGAGGATGGCTTAAACCTCGAAGTTGAAAGCTGCAGTGCGGTGTCATCTCACCTGTGAATAGCCACTGCACTCCAGCCTAGGCAACACAATAAAACACCGGGTCTTAAAATAGTTATTATTTTTGTTTTATTTAGAAAGTATTTTATTTAGAAAACCTTATAATACAAAAACACATTTGAGGTTACCAATCATATCTCCTTAAATCTATTAATCCAAACTCAGTAATTTCCACTGTTCTCCCTTACCTTTTAAGCTATGTCACATTCATCTTTACACTGTTTTTTCTTGAATCACTGATTAAAAAGTCAATCTTCCATCTTTTTTCCTCTTGTTAAATTTTCTCCATTGGCAGTTTAATTTACCATCACAGCTAGTTAGGAAAATTGTCTACGATTCCAACCCTAATACATAGTGTCAAAGACAGTACACAAGGTTTCAGGCTCAGCACAACCAAAACAAAACTTCTAATTTTCCCACATACTTAGGTTTGAAACAAAAGAGACATCTGAAATTCTTCCATCTAATCCACAAAGAATCAAATACTACTTATTCTATCACTGTAATATTTCATTTTTGCATTTTACACCTGAATTCAAAAATTTACACTCATTGGCCTTTAATTACAGCAGTAATCCTAAACATGCTGGTCTTTTAGAAAATTTTCCAATTCATTTACAAAAGGCTAAGAGAATTCAGCTCTTTTAATACTTCTCTTCTTATGAAGAAATTGCATTATGCTAGGCACAGTGGCTCATGCCTGTAACATTAGTACTCTGGAGACCAAGGGAGGTGGATTGCTTAAGCTCAGTAGTTTCAGACCATCCTCAGCAAGAGGAAGACCATGTCTTTATTAAAAATAGAAAAGACCAGCCTGGCACTGTGATGTATACCTATAGTCTCAGCTACTTCAGAAGATGAGGCAAAAGGACTGCTCAAGCCCAAGAGTTTAAGGTTGCTATCAGCTATGATGCCACAGCACTATACTCAGGGCAACAGAGTGAGGGTCTGTCTCAATTTAAAAAAAAAAAAAATGCATTATTGGCCAGTTGCCTATAATTACCGGCCCATGCCTGTAATCCCAGCACTTTGGGATGCAGACATAGGAGGATTACTTGAGATCAGGGTTCAAGGGAAGCATAATACTGTGACTGGACAGGTAAGATGGGAGGATCACTTAAGTCCCGAAAATCAAGATCAGCCTGAGCAACAGCAAGACACCATCTCTACAAAAAATAAACATAATTAGCTGCATATAGTGGTGTGGCTGAAGCCCCAGCTACTCAGGAGTCTGAGGCAGGAAAACCCTGATCACTCAGACTGAGCCTAGGAGACAAGTGGAGGCTAAAGTAAGGTCTGATCAAGACACTGCACTCCAGCCCAGGCAATGGACCAAGACCCCGCCCTGAAAACAGAAAATCTTATTATTGAAATTCCTCAGCTTGGTATGCAAAGCTAAAAAAATTTTCCATTCCTGTCCAATAATTTTCATAGATGCACTATTCTTCCAAAATCCATATACCCTCCTACTTTTGTTAACCTACTGAAATTTACCCATCTTCTTAAACAATACTAAACCTTTCCTAATCTAAATTACATTCAGTTTCCCTAAGTCAAAATGTTTCTAATAACAAAGTCAGCTGACTATAAAACATTCATTCCCTCTTCTTCTATCCTGAGGAATCTCAGCTTTTGTTCAAATATGTGCCCTTCTCTAAGTGGAAATATGGCTCGGAGGATTTGAGCACCATTGGAGTACCAGAGGAGAGAGTTATAGTTAAGTCAGGGGTTCTCAACCTTCCCAATACCATAGCCCTTTAATATAGTTGCTGTGGGTCATGACCCACAGGTTGAGAACCGCGGGTCGAAGCCAATCATTATTGTCCCAACTTATCAGAACTGGTTTAAGATACGAACAAAGAATGTAATTCTAGAAATTAAGACAAAAATGGTAGGATAGTAGACAGTATCTGGAAAGGATTTGTTAGTTATAGTAAGGAAAGGGTTCTCTCTTTTTTTTTTTTTTGCTTCTCATTGTTACCAGGCTGAGTATGACAATCTTTTCACAATAAGAGGAACTGGACTAAGGAAGAGCCTAATGTACTTTGGATCCACAAAGGAAAGAAAGATGATAAAAAAAAAAAAAAAAACCTAACACCTTGGGTCGGTGCCTGTGGCTTAAGCAACTAAGGCACCAGCCACATACACCTGAGCTGGCAGGTTCGAATCCTGCCCAGGCCTGCCAAACAACAATGATGGCTGCAACCAAAAAATAGCCAGGCGTTGTGGCAGGCTCCTGTAGTCCCAGCTACTTGGGAAGTGGAGGCAGGAGAATCACTTGAGCCCAGGAGCTGGAGGTTGCTGTGAGCTGTGAGGCCATGGCACTATACCCAGGGCGACAGGTTGAGTCTCTGTCTCAAAAAAGAAAAAAAAGAAAAAAAAAAAAAAAAACACCTAACAACTTGGTATCATGAAGCTACTGAACTATTCATCACCCTAACTATTGATTTTCTATTGTGAAATAAGTTTCTTATAATTTAGTTGAATTACTTGTGCAACACTTTCAATTCTAGCTGAGGTGGTGTAACAGCAAATAAATCCTTCTCCCTGAATCAACCGTAACAACCAACTACATGAAACAATGGTTTTCAAGACAGTGAACATCAGTCAACAAAGGACACTGATTCCTGAGCAATGAGAAACCAAAGTGGGACGAGTATATATGCCTCAGCGTACTGCCTCAGGAGAGTTTCCAGCCACAGCTTATAGAGAGGCAATAGAAGTCAAACCTCAGTTGACTCCTCAGCCAGATACAGTTGAGTCAGGACAGGACGGGGCAGCCAGGGGCCACAGGACAGAGTGCCGAGAGAAGAGAACTCCACAGAACAGAACTCCACAGCTCTGCAGACTCCCCCTTTTCAAATATGAATAGCACATGCATGTGAGGAAACTATTTGATACCAGGAAAACCACCATCTGAAGGAATGTGAAGAAACAGGGCCTGACACTCACATGGGGCCAGGAATAAGGTTTGTTCCCACTAGCGAAACTGGGAAAAGCATAATTCATGGAGAATCAACAGAGTCCTCAGGAAGGTGTTCTCTCAATAGTAAGGAATTTTTAGTCCTAGACTAAGCACTGCTGCATATCTGCCTAATAAATCATAAAAGCAAAACCCAGTTTCAGCACCTGTAGCTCAGTGATTAGGGCGTCAGTCACATACACTGAAGCTGGCAAGTTCAAACCCGGCCCAGGCTTGCTAAACGACAATGACAACTGCAACAAAAAAAAAATACCCAGGCATTGTGGCAGGCGCCTGTAGTTCCAGTTACAGGAGGCTAAGGCAAGAGAATTGCTTAAGCCCAAGAGTTTGAGGTTGCTATGAACTGTGACATCACAGCACTCTACCAAGGGCGACATAGTGAGACTGTCTCAAAAAAAAGCAAAACCCAAAAGAGCTATTTGTAGAAAGCTTAACTACCCTCAAAAGCAAAGCTCAAGAAGATTTATAGAAAAAAAGAAAATATTCTGCATCCTTTTTATAATTTTTGGCATCTAAATAAAGATTATCCGACATAGAAAGGAAAATAGGAAATTATGACAAAAACCAAGAATAACCAATCAAAACCAACAGAGAAGTTCAATTGATCAGATCAGGGCATTAAAAGTATAAGTATATTCCACATGTTTAAAAGTTAAGTCGAGACATGACAGATATAAAATGGGTAGCGCCTGTGGCTCAGTGAGTAGGGCGCTGGCCCCATACACTGAGGGTGGCACGTTCAAACCCAGCCCTGGCCAAAATGCAACAAAAAAATAGCTGGGCGTTGTGCTGGGCGCCTCTAGTCCTAGCTCCTCAGGAGGCTGAGGCAAGAGAATCGCCAGCCCAAGAGCTGGAGATTGCTGTGAGCTGTAACTCCACAGCACTATACCGGGGGCGACAAAGTGAGACTCTGTCTCTAAGAAGGAAAAAAAAGATCAGAAACAACCTTCTAAAGGAAAAAATATGTAAGATAAAAACTATAATCATGTGACTAACAGCAGATTAGCAACTAAAGATTAGTGAACTTGAAAACATAAAACCAGAAACTACCAAAATTGAAGCAAAAGAGAAAACAACTCTTAAAAATAACATCAGTGGGCAGCAGTAAACAGTGGGAAAAAATTCAAATGCTCTAAAATAGAGGAAACTAGAGTTCCTAAAGGAGAAAAAGAGACAAAGAAAAAAAATTTTTCTGAAGTAAAAACTGTTGAAAATTCTTTCTACTCACATCCATCAGGAACTCAACAAACCCCAAACACAAGAAACATGAAGAAAATTACACCAATGCAAAACATAATGAAATTGTTCAAATTTAGTGATATAATATTAAAAGCAGCCAGGTAAAAAGACACATTACCTACAGAAGAATCTAAGATCTCAGATTTCTCATCGGACACAACATAAGTGAGAAGACTGTGGTAAATCTTTAAAGTGCCAGAGGAAAAAGAAAAAGAAAGGAAAGCAGAATTTTGTACCTGGCAAAAACGTCCTTTAAAAACAAAGGTGCCGCCAGGCAGAGTGGCTCTTGCCTGTAATCATAGCACTCTAGGAGGCTGAAACAGGAGGACTGCATGGGATCAGGAGTACAAGACCAACATGAGCAAAGTGAGGGTCACTTGAGCCCAGGAGTCTGAGGTTGCTGTGAGGTGTACTCAGTCCATGGCACTCTAACCCCAGCAACAGAGCAAGACTCTAACTTCTCACCCCAACCCCCCGAAAAAAGAAGTGAAATGAAGACATTTCAGAATTATAAAAATTAGATCTATGAAAAGGAATAAAAAGCACATTAGTGGTGATTGCATGGGTAAACACATTAAAAAAAATTTTTTTTTTCTTTAGCAGGCCTGCAATGGGTTCAAGCCCGCCAGCCCAGTGCATGGGGCCACCATTCTAACCATTGAACTACAGGCACCCAGCCAAAATTTTTTTGTATTTAAATCTCTTTAAGAGATATCTGTTTAAAGCCAGGTACAGTGGCTCATGCCTATAATCCTACCAGTCTGGGAGACCAAAGCAGGTGGATTGCTTGAGCTCAGGAGTTTAGGATCAGCCTGAGTAAGTTAAATCTCATCTCTAAAAATAGGCAGGCATTGTTGCAGGCACCCTACAGTCCCAGCTATTTAGGAGGCTGACACAAGAGAATCACTTGAGCCCAAGAGTTTGAGGTTGCTGTGACAGAGGGTGACAAAAAAGAGAGAGATCTGTTTAATAAAAAAAGGTAATAATATATTAAAGAGTTTATGACATATGTAAAAGTCAAATTCATGATAGTAATAGCACAAAGTCCAGCAGGGAAGCAACTGAAGTAAATGGAAGTACACTTTCATTATAGATGAAACTGTACCGTATCACCTGAAGATAAACTGCGCTTAAAGATCTATAGCATAAATGCTAAAGCATTTAAAAAACAAACAAAAAAAAAAGGTAATTAACAAAGGAGATAAAATGGGATTATAACAAATTCTTGATGTGAAAGAATACAAAAAATTGAAACAAAGAACAGATGGACACATATAGAAAACAAATAAGACAACCACATTAAACGTAGGTGATCTAAGTGCCCAACTAAAAGGCAGACACTCACAGATAAAATTTAAAAAGCAAAACTGTTGCCTGCAAGAAACACATGTTAAATATAAAGACTCAACTAGGTTAAAATAAAAGAATAGAATAATAAATACTTACACTAGTCAAGAGAAAGCTACAGTAGCTATATTAGTATCCAGCAAAGTATAGTTCAGAGTTAAAACACAGGATATTTCTGCTATCAGCAGTCATAAGGATCCTTCACACTCTTTCCTCTGCTCAAAGTTACAAAGTTCTTTTGTTTAACCATGAGCACCTATCACAGCCTATGATAGAAAATAAGTCAACACTGTATAATGCACATCTACTGTGGTCCTTAGACAGAAATGTTAAGATTGAGATACCCTCCAATTACAGTACTGTGTAAAAAATAAAGAAGGTTAACATAGCAGGTTTAAGACTGTTATGCTTAGAAATGTCTGCATGCAAAGCAATTATGTAACCTGCTTCTGTGTACCCTCAATGAATTCCCTAATAAAAAAGAAAAATAAAGAAATGTCTCCATGCAACATTGGTCCTAGGCTGGCTTCTGGGACCTTGGATTTTGGAAGGCTCCCTGTCTGGTAAGTGTGCTTTTCTTGGCCTAGATCATGGGAAGATTTGGCTTATCCTGCTATTCCTTGTAGGAGCCTGGGAAGATGGTACAAGATGAGGATGGACAAAGCATAGGAGATTACAGAAGATGGGAGGGGATTTTTCTCTTTCTTTTTTTTTTTTTTTTTTTTTTTTTTAATTGGGAGATAAGCATCTTACCTGTGTTGTCCTGGCTACAGTGCAGTGTGTCATCGTAGCTCACCACAACCTCAAACTCCAGGTCACAAGCAATCCTCCTGCCTCAGCCTCCCGAATAGCAGGGACTATAAGCATGTACCACTATGCTAATTTTTCTATTTTTAGTAGAGATGAGATCTTCATTTTGCTGAGCCTGGTCTTGAACTCCTGATCTCAAGTGATCATCCCACCTTGGCCTCCAATAGTGTTAAGATTACAGGCGTTGAGCCATCATCCCTGACCAAGTAATTTTTTATGTTTTATTTTAGAGCAAAACACTAAACATTTTTTATTCACAACTAGTTAATAGATAGAAATTAGTGTTTAGAGTTTATGGATTCTTTTCAGAGAGCCAATGAGGGAACTACAAGCAAAAGGAAGTTTAGATAAATGTTGGTAAAATGCTTAAACATTTGTATCGTGCAGAGTTAAACCGTTCCCTTGATAATATTCAAATTATCCAGATTTCCAAGATGTTGGTAGCACCGTAAGGGCTCCAAAAGGGAAATTAAAAGAGAAACACCAATACCTTTCCTAAAATAGAGATTCACAACTTGGTATATTCTTCTATTTAGCAAAAGATAAATAAAATTCCCCCTGGTAAATCTAAAAATAATCTGAAAGACAATCCAGAAAAACTAAATTGTTTGATAAACAATGCTATTTAGGCTTGGCGCCTATAGCTCAGCCACTAGGATGCCAGCCAAAAACACTGGAGCTGGTGGGTTCGAACCTGGCCAAGGCCTGCCAAACAACAATGACAGCTAAAAACCAAAACATAGCCAGGCGTTGTGGTGGGCGCCTACAGTCCCAGCTACTGACACCACAGCACTCTACCAAGGGCGACAAAGTGAGACTCTAAAAAGAAAAAAAAAAAAAAAAAAAAAACATTTAACAATTTAGGAAATTATATAAATATATTATTTTTTAAAAGGAAATCATATTGTCACAATTAAACCAGGATTTCTCCACCTCGGCAATACTGAAATTTTGAGCTGAACGATTTCTTGTATGGGAAGCTATCCTGTTCATCTGCAGATTATTTCTAGTAATCCTAGCCTCTACCTTCCCTAGAGGCCAGTAAGATATACTTTTTTACTCAAACTCATGCACTGTATTTTGCCTTTACTGGCAAATTCTAATCATGCATGTATCAATCTCATTAAATGGCTCTTCTGTGTTCAGGGTAATTTATTAGGCACCAGAGAGAACAGGATCGTCTAAAACAGATAACTGCCTGTGCCCTCATGGTGGTTACATCCTTAGTGAAAGAAATACATTTAAAAAAAAAAACAAAAAACAAACAAACAAAAAAAAGACTCACACAAACAAATGTAAATTTACAAATGTTGCTAAGTTACATAAAGGAGAGAAAAGAGAAATATATTCCACTGAGCCTGTATAAGAGAGATGCATGGTCAAACATTTCTTACTAAAAAAATGAACATGATCAAAAAGTTTAGGGAGTGCTGCAACCCTCCATCTAAGCTCTTTAGTATCTTGTTCTCTTTTACCTTCTTAGATTGGAAGACCTAATTCTGACCAGTTTATTTCAATATTTGGTTTAATGGCTGTCATAGCTTTAAAAAAAAAAAAACAGTTCTCCCCAAAATAGAAAGATCTAAATAGAAGTAGTACATAATTTTTACAACCATTGTTCAACTGCAATAAAAATTTCCAAATTTAAGCTAATAAAATTTTACCTTCCTTAATCAAAAAGTATTGAATTTAACAAAGGAGTTTTAAATATACCAAAATTCTTTATTTGATTTTATTTTTTTGAGACAGTCTCTCACTATGTTGCCCTTAGTAGAGTGCTGTGATGTCACAGCTCACAGCAACCTCAAACTCTTGGCCTTAAGCCATTCTCTTGCCTCAGCCCCTGAAGTAGCTGGAACCACAGGCACCTGTCACAATGCCTGGCTATTTTTTGTTGCAGTTATCATTGTGGTTTAGCTGGCCTAGGCCAGATTTGAACCCACCAGCCTCGGTGTATGTGGCTGGCACCACAACCACTGTGTTACCAGCACCGAGACCAAAATTCTTTACAATATTTTAACCACATCAGAAAATTTCATGTTCAAGTCTTTTGATGACAAATTTGAGAGTATTTTCTTAAATAATTTTCACTGTTTCTGGAAGTAAAATGTTTAAGTCCTAAGAGAAGTTGCTTTGAAAAGTTGTTGAACTGTCACCTTTATCTTGAAGAGACAAATTAAACGTTTATTTTCCTCGAAAATATAGGTAGGTATCATAACACACTCAGCTACATGTCATCATAATTAAAGATCAGCTCATTTAGAACATCTACCTTTAGGTAAAATAAAATGTATTCTAAGTTCAACAGCACTTTGATCCTACTTTGATCCTACATAACCTTTTCAGTGGCTCTGCTTTCCCAATCATTTATGAAGAATCTTAAGGTTTACTCTATTTACGTATTTTTGAACAACTGTTAAGTACATACATTTTTTCATAATTGATGACATTGATGACCTATAGTATCACTTTGGGGCACTTCAGACTTCTCTCCTGCCTATGAATCTATGAATCATTCTATGAATGCTCTTCAGTGTTACTCATTTAGCTTATATTTACTGACGATTGACAAAACAGAAAAAAAGACCTAGTCCTAATGATGCCAATAGTCTAGTGACACCCAGCAAACAAGATTAAGTAAATATATATTATGTTAGACAGAGATAAATACAAAGGTGGAAACAATATAGCAGCAACAGTATGAGAAGAGAAAGCACTTAGCAAAGGCCTCACTGGTAAGAAGACTTTGGAATAAACACGGACAGGATATTAGGTAGCAAGTGAAGCCTACACAACAAGTTAAGCTGTCATAACTCATGTTGCGCAGTCTCCAAGTTATAAACATTCAACTTACAGACAACTCACACTTACAAAAGGAGGCTATTAATGATAACAGGTAAATATACCTGTTCCAACTTACAGGAATTCAACTAAAGAACAAGCGTATAGAACCTATCTCATATATAACCCAGGGACAGCCTGTACCTAAGAAGAGTATTGGACAGAAAGGGAACAGCAACTGTAAAGGCTCCGACATGGGTGTATGTCTGATATCCTTGAGGAAGACCAAGGAAGTCAGTGTGGCTGAAGGAAGTAGATGAAGGGAAGAACTTATAGTGAATGACATCTTACCAGTACAATTGGGGTGGTGAAGGTCATGCAGACCCTTGTGTGTTAGTAAGAATCTGGGTTTTATCTCAGAGTAAGAAGGAAAGTCATTAAAAAGTGTTAAGTAGAGGAACAATGTGACTTGACAAACTTTATTTGTGTTTATGGGGCTTGTGTGTACTTATTTTATTCTGTAAATGAAAATGCAACACTGTCAGCTCTTGCATATTGGCTCCTGGGTTTTCAATGGGTTTCCATCACTTTGAGGACTTCTTCAATTTCTGGTACCACAAGATGATTAGGACTCTTGCACTTTCCCCATACCAGTCCTGCAATGAACTACTTCTCCAGGAACTTTTGTTTCTTTTATTACAGAACAATAGTTCGAGATCAAGATATGAGCACTAGCTTTTCTCAATGCTACTGAGGCATCATTGCTTCTAGGTTCGCTTGGGAAACAGAGCTAGAAAATATACATAGGCAACTCACACATACATGCACATCTATATTTCTGTATCTGTCTGTATAAATATTTAAAACCATGAGTTTATATTCATCCTGTGATCCCATCCCAACACCATGAAGTTCATATAGGTATTGTAGCTCCTTCCCCCACTGAGAAACCTAGCTCTTATCATCTATAACAGATTTACTTATTTGTTCACTTATAGTATATACATAAAAAGTTTCAAAATTACTAACCCATATTCCTGTGAGATCTTTGTGTCTTTATGTTATCTAATCATGACAACATTTTCCACAGCTACTTAGCTTGGCTCTTTTCTTCCCTATCCCCTTCAGTTTGAAATGTGCTATTCCTTCTTAGGTTTCCCCACCTGCTGGTTGGTGGTAACTGCTTATTTGGGGAGTATATAAAACAATGTTATGGTTCTCAGAATCAAAGCTATACAAAAAAATATACTCTTAAGAAGTATCACTCGCATTTCATCTATGCTAAACACATCGTTCCCTTTTCATCTCTTTCCCACCCACCCTCCAACAGGTAACCGATCTCTTCAGTTTCTAATTTATTCTTCCTACATATTTTTTTCCCACAAATGAATACACACATATATATTTTTTCTTTTCTTTCTTTTTTTTTTTTTTTTTGACACATAGTTTCACTTTGCTGCTATAGTGTCATAGCTCACAGTAACCTCCAACTTGGACTCAAGGGATCCTCTTGCCTCAGTTTTTCTATTTTAGTAGAGACAGGGTCTCACTCTTGCTCAGGATGGTCTTGAACTCGCGAGCTCAAGCAATCCACCTGCCTCAGCCTCCCAGAGTGCTAGATTAGGTGTGAGCCACTGTACCCGGCCACGTCACTTATTTTAAATCTTCATAGTTGTGTCTCATAGAGTAACCGCATGAGTGTACAAGGAGAGTTAATTTTCATTCTAAAATTTTAATTTGATTTAAATGTAAAATATTTGTTTTAAAAATTAAAGTTTATTGAATAGCTTAACACACCATATTCTACAAATCACTCTTTCAAATACTACAAAAAGTAGTTTTCACAAATCACTCTTTATATAAATTAATAAATTCCTATCTTGAGAGCTTTTACACTATAATAATCATTTAATAATTCCTGCAAGTTACCCTTCAGCTAAAGTACATGTTATAATGCTGTGGCTATAAAGTTAATGTAAAATCTGACAACTATTAGCCAGGTGATGTGGCACACACTTGTAATACCAGCACTTCGGAAGGTCAAGGTAAGAAGATCACATGAGGCTAAAACTTCAAGGACAGCCTATGCAACATACCAAGACCTTGTCTCTACAAAAATTAATAGGTGTGGTGGTGTGCCAGCTATACTCCAAGCTACTTAGAAGGCTGTGGCAGGAAGATTCTTTGAGCCCAAGAGTTCAAGGTTACAATGAGCTATGATCTATACCACTGCTCCTCAGCCTAGAAAACAGGGTAAGACTAATCAATTAACTAATTGATTGATTAACTGATTGATTAGTGAATATTTGTTTCTTCTACTTACTTCTGTGCTCCCTGAGACAACAGCTTTGTCCACGTTCACTAACAATTGTTCTTCTATCTGGCATACTCCCAGTGACCACTCCACACAACGGTGATGAGCCCAACAAGTGCCTAAAATGGGAAAAATGAAAAGGAACAAATGAACAAACATTAAAAATACTAATTCTAATAAATGAAGGGCAACTCTAATGTGTAAATAATACATAATGGCATCCTGTATCTGCGATACCAGTAAAGCAGCCCTTCTCAAAATGTACTCTAGCTCCTGAGCTGGCAGAGTCAACATTAATCTGGGAACTTCCTAAAAATGAACGATCTCAGATCACAATTGAGTACCGTATATACTCGAGTATATACGGTACTATGAAATCAAAAAATCTTGCAAAGGGGCCTAGCAATCTGTTTTAACAAAGATTCCACTTGATTCTGACACACATAAAACTTAGAAAATCACTGAATTAGTGTTTCTTCACAAAGCAAAATTAGTTTTTAGTCATTTTATTCAAAATATTACTATATTTTATTTGTTATCTTTACATAAACTAAGACATTTAACATTTTGATAATGACAAAGGGCATGTATAGAAAATAGAACTACATATATACCTTTATTCCCCTCCATCCCACAGCAAGAGCACACCACGATCAATTAACAGCTTAGTCTTTAAATTCTCCATCACATGATACTTGAACCACTAACCATCAGTTTGCACTTCAACTTAAAATACCAACAGCACCTTATCATAAATTAGAATACCATTTTTTTTCAGATTAATATAAGGATACATATGATTAGGTTGCACATCTGTAGTTAAGACCACAATACGATAATCTAACTGGCTAGGACCTGTCCACTGCAATGTCACAGAATCATTCGTCACTGAACCATTGAAAATGTTTTCTTAACTCTCAGATCTCCAAGGCACTGCTATCTGCACAAGAGTAAATGCAGATTTTTATAAAGGCTCCCAGTCCACTATAACCATTGTAAAGATTTTAAATAAATTATGTAACTTAGACAAGTTAATTCAACAGACTTAATAATCACTCTTTTTTATAATTTGACCCTAATTGTTTCTAGATGAAAGGTATTTAATATTGTGTAAGTTGATAAGGAACTAAAATTAAAATGCTTTCAGGATGAAGGGATATGTATTACTGAAGACACGCTCATACCTGTAGGGTCAAATAAGGCTTGGACATCAATGGCATCTGGAAGGCCAACCAGACTGAGTTCATCCCAGAGTTTACCAGCCTGATCATCTGCAGCTGTTTGGGTGCTTACACTTACACAAGAGACTATATTCTGCTGAGAAGATCGTTCTCTGAAAATACAATAAAATAGCTGTGAAAATGAAAACAAGTAGAAAATTGTTCCATTTTATAACTTTTAAAAGATAATGTATTGCCGTATCAATTTTATTAGGCATTGACTGTCATAAAACAACTGTTAGAATTCATCTATTATTCATTGTGTAATATTAAACTGGGTTGCTAGATTGCATCATATAAGCAACAACTAAGGGAAAGAATCTCCAAATCCATAGGAAAGTATCAAATTTGAAATTGTAAATTTATTTTTCCATTCCATAATATAATTTTTTAATAACTGACTCTTATGTTCTAATCAGGAATCATATTTATAACATATAAAATGAATATTCCCTTTGGCTTTACTCAAACACCCACAAAACTTAACCTAATCAACAATTTTTAATTTGTTTTGGCTATAAGAGCTGCCACATCAAAAGTGGCAGTTAATTTTATGTAAAGACAAATTATTTCCTAGGGCAATCAAAAGCCAGTACAAAAGGAGAAAAAGGAGGCAGGGGGAGTGGAATATATCAGCTGTAGGTTTCTTTTGGTCCCCTTGAAATATGTCAAACAAAAAAAAAAAAAAAAGAAGAAGAAGAAGAAGAAATATCTCAAACAGCTGATCTGCAGCATGATGTTGCTAGTAATCTTAATTAAGACTGGGTATCACAAATCAGAAGTAAAAAGAAAAATAAAATAGCTACTAAAGGCATATAGAAGAAGGAAGATAGTATTAATATCAAAAACTATAATATAAAAAATGAACACTGAATAAGATATACAATGTATGGGAGATTTCAGACTTTCAAGCCCTAACACTTCACATATTATTTAAGATCATTAAATAAACAAAGATGACTAATGCGTTTAATATTATATATGGGACATCAGATGACTATCACTAAAACTTAAATCCTCTCCTAATATCATAATGTTTAACCTGATTATAATTCTGGATTAAATCACTATTGAACATAGATCATAACTCACTGCACTTCTGTATGCTGGATATTTATCATGATTCCTATTAAGAGAAAATCAGCACAATGACCAGGGTACTAAACATTTTTATACCTGGAATCATTGAAAGAAAAAGAGTATTAACATATTTCAGTAAGTACATTTGAATATTAAACCATATAAAAATAACCAGTAATTTTTTATGTTTAGCATTATAAATGCATAAACTAACTTAAAAAGGTTTGGCACGCTTTGCTAACTTTAAATTCTCATTTTTATATATGCCCACAGTAAAATGAGAACAAATTCTTTCCTATAAGTATAATCTCTATTCCTACAAGTAATGCCTTCATTGTTATTATATTGGTAAGGGGAAAAAAATGACTAACAGTTCATCTACAAATACTAATGTACTGTTTTAACATACGTATTTTACTGATATTTGATGAGGGGTGGGGTGTGAAAAACCAGTGGAATGATTAACCAGTCTATCACTGATCAGTTCCTACCTCACCAGAAGCTTAATCAAATTCACCCCCTTTTTAGAGCATTCTATTTCTACATACACACCAGGCCACTAAGATGATAATGCCAACCCTCAGGACAACCAGAGCCCAGCTCATAAAGAGTATCAAGAGAACCATCTGAAAATACAACAGCTTCAGAATTTAAGTTTTAAAACAAACAGAGGAAAAGAACCCTATTATTCTTACATTTAGTAAAAACAAAAAATATTAAAATCTTTCTTGCAAACATACTAAAACCTCTTGTAAATTTTTAAAATTTGCTATTTATACTTCTTTAGACACACATCTTATAAATATTTAAAATCATTTTCAAGCTAAATGAATTGCCTACCCTAAATGATGCCTAATTTCTTAAGTATACTTCATTAACCAGCTTGTTATCATTACTTAATAACTTAATAAACATTAAGTATATAATTATCCAAGCTCATAAAATTTTTCATTAAAAATTAACTTTGCTTACAAAAACAACTAAGTAAATGAAGTCCAATTCTATTTCTCCGGGCAGGATAATTATCATTATTCAAGTACATTAAATTTGCTAATTATTGATAGACATAAAAGGTTTGCTGGACTTTTGATATATTTTATTAAGATCTGAGTACACAAGTGGGACGAGGTAGCTCATCCCTATAATCCTAGCAGTTTGGGAAGCTGAAGTGGGAAGACTGCTTGAGGCCAGGAGTTTAAGACTAGACTGAGCAAGAGTAAGACCATGCCTCTAAAAACAAACAGAAAAAAATGAGCCAGGTATGCTGGTCCCAGCTACTGGGGTGAGTAAGCCAAGACCACCACACGACGCTCATTTGAGCCCAGGAGTTTGAGGTTGCAGTGAGCTATGATGACACTGCACTCTAGCCTGGAAGACAGAGCAACACCAGGTCTCAAAAAAAAAAAAAAAAAATTGAGTATGCAACTGATAGCTAAAAATAAGCCTCTTACATATGGTCTATTTATGGCTTCCAAAATATCACAATTTTCCAAACACACTACTTCTAACCTTCCTTAAACTGTTCTACATCAATTTCTTTTAAAGGTATTCTTTATTGTTTCATTTCCTATTTCAAGTCTTCAAGGCCTTGGCAGCAGTTCAAAACAAGATGCCAATCAAATACATACAAAACATAATGCTTTAGTACTGAAATTTTTATATAAACTAGATAAGCACTTGAGTGATCACATCATCACTTCAAGAGGCAGTGCTTCTTAGCCTTCCAAGCTGAATTAACTTTATACTTTCTCATCAACTATAGAAACTTCTACTCCCTTAACCAGCACAGCCACTTTCCCATGTTAAGATGGCCTTTAAATACAACTATACAAAATAATTTTTTAAATAGTGGGCAAGAATTGTAGATAACTAAAATCTGCCCATAAATTCAGAAGTACATATATAGTTATACAAGAATCTTAGGAAATTTTTCTAATATCGTTTTTAACTTTAGAAAGAGTACCAACATCATGTAATTATAGAAAGAAAAGAAGGAAAGAAATAGAGAAAAAAGAAAGATAGGTCTGTAAGAATTTATAGAAAAGCTCAAACTTTTCTGAAACACAACATATATACAAATTAATTAACTGACAGAATGAACAAATGAATGACACAAAGGACAAGTAGTGGAAACCAGTTCTGAGTCTGCTATTATGTTATATTCTTACAATTAAAAACTTATTTAGAAGGAAACAGAGGAATTCACTGATTTGTTATCTTCTTTCCATTTATAAATTCCCTGAACTCTGTTTTATGCTGTGTTCTTCAAACTTTTTTTCCCAAAAGTTAACTTTTGTGCTCACACTGATTTTATTAATACACAAGTAAGATAACAGATTTTTAGAAATAAATTTTAAGAAAAGGACCATTTTTGTTGGGTTCACAGTGAGCTAGAAAGTATCCCATAAATGTGGAAAACATGAGAAACTATTCAACAGTAGCAACTCCATTTGAAGATTTGTAAGTATTACAATGAAAATAACTACACATACTCTTAATCCATTCCAACAACTTAAATTCAACGTCACTTACTTTCTCTGTCCTCTTTGTTTTCGTGGTGCTGTGTTTTGTATTTTCTCAGAGGTTCCACTGCTGTTGTCGTCAATGTCCTTCTTGTTAGAAGGCTGGTTTCTCCAGGGCAAGATAAATCCAGGTGTTACACGGAATTGTTTTAAGTCTCCTTGTCCTAAGGAACTTTTTTCCCCACAGTAACAAAAAGCGCAGAGCTGTTCACTAGTAAAAATAAAAAGTGAGGAAGACACGGAAGGAGAAAAGAAGCTTTATGTAACTACTTTAAGTGATAATTATTAATACTTAGGATTTAAAATTAAGTCTTTAGTGCTAGCTAAGCTTTTCTATATATTTTCCACTGTCTATGCAGCGATTATCCATGAAAACAATTAGGTTTAATGATAATGATACATTTATAATTCTATTATTCTATCTTTCCATAGTATTTTTTAAATATATATATACAAATTAAAAAATTCTAGGTTGTACTAAAAAAAAAAATTTTCCTTTAAATTTGCCTGGAGTGTATCAAAGAATTAGAAAGAATAAAGAAAGTAAAGCAAACTGGGGAAAGAAGACTTTAATAGGTATCCAAGTGCATGACGGCTCTCTAAGACATGTGGTGACAAAAAGTTTTATTAAATGCGTCTTCTTGATGGACCACTTGTCATTCATGATACATATACCACACGGAGAAACATAAAAACAAATTTAAATGGTTCCTGGGTGAAGTGCTTAAAGGATGGGGCAGAATAGTTGAATGGGAGGAAAGGGATGATTTAGGTGGAGCAGAAGACATTTTTAGGGCAGTGAAACCATTTTGTATAATACTAAAATGGTACATGACATCAAGCATTTGTCAAAAACCATAAAAGTGTGTAAGACAAAAAATGAGATCTAATGCAAAGTATGGAATGATTTGCATTATTACAAATAAAGTATCAACAATTAGTTTATCAATATTGGCTTATCAATTCTAACAAGTGACCCACACTAACGCACAATATAATGAGGGAAACTTTGGGGAGGATATAGAACGTGAACTCTTGGCACCTTCTATGCAATTTTTCTGTAAACCTAAAACTGTTCTAAAAACAAGTGTCTATTGATAATAAAAAAGAACCAATTTTAAAAGTTAAGCAACAAAAACTATATACATCTATGAAACTCATAAATTCATAAGCAACTCTGGAAAGAACAAAATTTACTCCTCTTGGAACTCTCTTCTCTTTACAAGTTATTACCACTACTATACTCAGCTTCTTCAACCATTAAAGTGTTCCGTCCACCCTTGCCTCTGCAGTATTTACCCCATGAACTCTTGTACTATCTTACATTAACAAGCAATAGAAATAACCTACGGTTTTTTGAAATGGCTTTTGTTTTTAAACTTAAGCTTAGGTTGTGCCTGTGGCTCGAAGGAGTAGGGCACCGGCCCCATATACCAGAGGTGTCGTGTTCAAACCCAGCCCCAGCCAAAAATTGCAAAAAGAAAACAAATAAACAAAATTCACTTAAAAAAAAATTAAGCTTAGATCAGATCAGATTGGACTCCCAAATAATTACCACACTTGATTATGAAAATTACCTATTTAAGCGACACCCGTAGCTCAGTGGGTAGGGGCACACTGAGGCTGGCGGGTTCAAGCCTGGCCTGGGCCTACTAAACAACAATGACAACTGCAACCAAAAAGTAGCCAGGTGCTGTGACAGGCTCCTACAGTCCCGGCTACTTAAGAGGCTGAGGCAAGAGAATCGCTTAAACCCAAAGTTTAAGGTTGCTGTGACCTGTGACACCAAGGCACTCTACCAAGGGTAAAAAAAAAAAAAAAAGAAAATTACCTATTTAATTTTTCAAATTCATGATAAACTGTGTTGTCCATACATATACACACAAATTAAATGTGGTCTAATTTTAGAAAAATGAAGTTCAATAGATAAAAAACTATTTTCTTCTTGTCAAAAAGATACCACCAGTAGCAACTTTTGCCAGCTTCTTATCATACTCTGTTTGTAATTTTCTCTGAGCTATTAACCTTACATTTCTTATGGCATACCCCATCTCTGGTTTGTTTCTTCCCCTAGAAACATTACCTAAGAGGAACAACAATCAAATAGACATTAGCTTTCTCAACATTAATTGTAACAGCACTGGTTAGAAAATCAAGGAATATATTTAAAGTACCACAGAAAAAGATCTTAGCCTTCAATTTTGTATTCAAAATTATCGCTGAAGTGTGAAGGTATAATAAAATTATCCTCAGGCTTACAAAACCTCAGAAATACTGTCAATGAACAGATCCACAAAGAAAATATTTTTATATGACTATTTAAATCATCAAGGAATTAGTAAAGGTGGCACAAAATGAAGGTAATCAAACATTTCAGAATAATTGTGGCTCACACCTGTAATCCTAGCACACTGGGAAGGCAAGGCAGGAGGACTACTTGAGCTCAGGAGTTGAAGACTAGACTGAGCAGAAGCGAGACCCGTCTCTACTCAATGTAGAAAAACCAGCTGAGCATTGTGGGTGCTTACAGACTCAGCTACTCAGGAGGCTAACGCAGGAGGATCGACTGAACCTAGGAGTTTCAGGTTGCTATGAGGTAAGCTGACCCCACAGCACAATAGCCTAGGGAAACATAGCAAGACTATTTCAAATTATAAAACAAAAAGGGTAAAGGGAGGGGAAAATGCAAGAGCTAAATCAACTAAAAAAAGATTTTAACAATTATCTCAGAAAATGCTGCATCAAACAGATAAACTTAAGTAGATGTGGAACATCTTTTTTGCTAATTATTATCTGAGTATAATAAATAAGCTGAAGATACTCTACCTACAACCAAGAGTGCATATTCTTTTCAAGCACATTAACATATTACAAAATAGACTGCATATTAATACAATAAAGACAAGATATCAAATGACCATATCATACAGATACTATTCTCTGACAACGTAGTAAAAATAAAGATATCTAACAGATAGCTTAAAAAATTCTCAACATTTGGGAACTATACTTTTCAAACACAATATTTGGAATTAACAAACAATAGTAAGAACATAAATGTTTAAAAAAAAAAAAAAAGTAAGACGCAACTGAAGTAAGAGAGCTTGAAAGAGGGCTTATAGAGACAGAGGTGGGTGGATCGCTTGAGCTAAGGAGTTCAAGATCAGCCTGAGCAAGAGTTCAAGAACAAACCTATCTCTAGTAAAAATGAAAAATTGAGGCAAGAGAATTGCTTAAGCCAAGAGTTCGAGGTTGCTGTGAGCTATTATGCTACCGCACTCTACCAAGAGAGACAAAGTGAGCCTCTGTCTCAAAGAAAAAAATGAGAGAACTTACAAACATAAATTACCAAATATGAAGGATTAAATTAAAATGCTGGTTCAGCACGCATAGCACACTGGTTAGGGCGCCAGCCACATACACAGAGGTTGGCAGATTCAAAACCAGCCCAGGCCTGCCAAACGACGACAACTACAACAAAAAAATGGGTGTTGTGGCGGGCACCTGTAGTCCCAGCTATTTGGGAGGCTGAGATAAGAGAATCACTTAAGCAAAAGAGTTTGAGGTTGCTGTGAACTGTGATGCCACAGCACTGTACCAAAGGCAACAAAGACTCTGTCTAAAAAAAAAAAAAGCTCTTATTTTCAAATGAAGAAGTTTGGAAACAAAGTGAACAAGGACAATGATACAAGATCAGGAAAACAATGGGAATCAGTAAAACCGAAAACAATAGAGAAGATTAACAAAGCCAGTATCTAATTCCTTTTTTCCTTTAAAAAAAAAAAAAAACTGGTGATAAGAACAAAATCCAGACAAAGTACAAAATACAGAAGATTCTTAACAACACACGCAGTAACAATTAAATGTTCACTCTCACCATGTCTTTTCTTTTTTTTTTAAGAAACAGGGTCTCACTTTGTCGCGCTCAGTAGAGGGCTATCGTGTCACAGCTCATGGCAACCTCCAGCTCTTGAGCTTAGGTGATTCTCTTGCCTCAGCCTCCCCATGTAGATGGGACTACAGGCGCCCACCACAACGCCCAGCTATTTTTTTGTTGCAGTTTGGCAGGGGCCAGGTTTGAACCTGCCACCCTCAGTATATGGGACGGGTGCCCTACCCACTGAGCCACAGGCACCGCCCACCATGTCTTTTCTTTTCTTTTTTCTTTTCTTTTTTTTTTTTTTTTTTAATAGAGACAGAGTCTCACTTTATGGCCCTTTGATAGAGTGCCATGACGTCATAGCTCACAGCAACCTCCAGCTCTTGGGCTTAGGCGATTCTCTTGCCTCAGCCTCCTGAGTAGCTGGGACTACAGGCACCCGCCACAACGCCCGGCTATTTTTTGTTATTGTTGTTGCATTTTGGCCGGGGCTGGGTTTGAACCCACCACCCTTGGCATATGGGGCCGGCGCCCTACTCACTGAGCCACAGGTGCCGCCCCACCATGTCTTTTCAATAGAGCTCCTAGCCAAAACAATTAGGCAAGAAATAAAAGGCATCATAATAGAAAAATAAGAAGTAAAATTGTCTATTTCCTGATTACATGATCTTAAATATAAAAAATCCTAATGACTCCACCAAAACTGAAAGAACTAATTCAATGAAGCTGCAGGATAAAAAAAAAATCAACATACAAAAACGCAGTAATATTTCTACAGTGAAATATTCAAGAAAAAAAAATTATGAAAAAAAAAAATCCTGCTTACAATAGTAACAAAAAAAAAAAAAGATGTCATTTTAACCAAGATAAAGACCTGCATATTGAAAACTATAAAACTCTGATGAAAAAATTTAAGAAAACACAAATGAAAAGGTATCCTATGTTCATGGACTAAAAGAATAATGTAAATATATCCACATTATAGAAAGCAATCTATAGATTCAATGCAATGTCTATCAAAATTCCAATGTCAGATTATATGCATAAATGTATAATTTTTCAATCAAAAATATTAATAAAAATAATAAATATATCATGAATCATACATTATGAAATTTGAAAACTGATGTAAAGTTTATAAGTTTTGAGAAAAATATAAAATACCACAATTGGTATAAGATGAAATAACCAAATAGGAAAAAAAAAATTTTGAACTGAACTTGCAGTAAGAGTTCACTTTCCAAAAGAAATCCCAGAGACCCAGGTAATTTTATGAGACAGTTATTTTAAATTTGCGTGGAGTTAATTCCTATCTTAAACTAGTTTTTCCATAAAAGAAAATCCAAAGATGCCTGGCTCACATAATTTTGTTTCCAAAACAAGGACATTATAAGAAAAATTATAAAAATTCATGTTGCTTATGAATATAAACAAAATACAAGCGAACTAAAATCCAACCTTGTGCTTAAAAAAATATATGAGAATAATGTTTGCTCCAAGTTGTTTGCCTTTTATTGAGTTGGCGTTTTCTTGTTATTTCTGACAAAAGTCCTCTGTCAAGTTGTATGTGTCAGAAATATTTTCTCCTTTTCTGTCATTTATCCTTTCTTACTTTGGTATCTTTTATGAAAAGAAGCTTATAATTTAAATATAGTGGTATCTATCAATCAATCCTTGTTTATAATTAGTGCTTTTCATTTGTTTTAAGTCTTTCCTTACCCAAAAGTAATGAAAAAATTCCTCCACATTAACTTCTAAAAATGGTATTGTTCTGCCTCTCACATGGAAGGCTATAAATGAACAGGAGTTGACGTGAATAAAGGTCTACCTTCTTGGCCAGGTTGTGGTGGCTCATGCCTGTAATCTCAGCACTTTGGGAGGCCAGAAGTTCAAGACCAGCCTGGACAACAGCAATACCCCTTCTCTACAAAAAAAAAAAAAAATTTAAGGTCTACCTTCTTTTTTAGAAAAACAGAAAGGTAGACTGGGTATAGGGGCTCACAATGTAATCCCAGTGCTTCTGTAAGGCTGAGGTGGGAGATCACTTGAGGCCAGGAATTTGAGACCAGCCTGGGCAACACAGCAAAGACCATGTCTCTCTATAAGAAATCCTTTTTAAAAAAAAAAGAAAAAGAAAAAATTAGCCAGGACTGGTGGTAGTTTGCATCTGTAGCACAAGCTGAAGCTAAGCCAGGATTGCCTGTACCTGGGAGTCAGAAGTCACAGTGAACTGTGATCATTATCACTGTACTCCAGCCTGGCAAAAGAGCAAGCAAAACCCTATCTCAGATTTAAAAAAAAAAAATTTACGTATATTAGCCAAGCACAATTATTGGAAGAAATACCCTTCCTTACTGATTTATGATGCTGCTTTGTCATAAATAACCTGTCCTTATTACTTATGTATCTGTTTCTGAATTCCCTATTCGGTTCCGTTCACCTATCTTTTTCTCCCTGTGGTAATACAGAACTAACGTCATTTACCACTGTGCTATGAAAAGTTCTTAGTACCAGGTAAAACAATCTTTTCCTCTTCTTCTTAACAGGTAATTTGGCTGCAGAGTCATATAAAATTTTAAATCACCTGGTCAAGTTTACCATAGAAATTTTCACTAGGATTACATTGAACCAAAAATCAATTGGAAAAGAATATCTTTAAAATACTTAATCTCCTAAAAATATATTTGCTTGTTATGCTTTTATATTTTGTTCTATATAGGTCTTACACTTTTGCACATTATCCTAGTTACATATTTGATATTACTGGAAAATAATACTCAAAAAAATACTGTTTACCTCTGTTCCTGATACATAAAAATGCAAATGACTTTCCTATTCTGATTTTATGTCTATAATCTTACTAAAGTATCATGAACTATTATAATAAATTATACATAATTCTTTTAGAACATTTTAGATACAGAACCATTGTAATTCTTTGAATTCAACCTAGTTATTCTATTTTAAGGAAACTGAAGACGAAAAAGATGAAAATTAATAAAGGCCAAAATGGGAGTGCATGGACTAAAAGTCTTTATCCAGAGGACGATGGCTCTCTCGGAGGGCTCATTTGCTCTTTCCTATCTAAGGAAGATGACAGTAGTGGCAGCAGGTCAGTCCAGAATAATCAATAACAATGTCTGTGTTTATTACTACCACTCAAGGAGGATTGTTTTTTCTATATTGTGTATCAGTCTAATTTTATTTTTTAAATTGATAACAAATTAACTAGGGACCTACTCGTCTCCAAAATTTTGAAAGGCCATGTTTAATATTATATATTATAAATGTTTATACCGTATATACTCAAGTATAAGCCGAGTTTTTTTCCGGCACAAAATTTGTGCCAAGTTCGGGTGCCGAAAAAAACTCAGCTTATACTCGAGTATATACGGTATATTCATGAATAGTTTTTTATCTTAACTCCTTCTACAAGTATTTGATGAGGACCAGTTAAGTGACAGTCACTATGCTAGTCTCAGAGGACAAAAAGATAATATAGTCCATCCTTAAGATCTGCAAAAGAACCAAGCACAGAAGGGAAGAACTACAGCGGGTTCTAGAAACAGGAATAGAACCCACTTGGGAGGTTCTCAGATGCTTGCTATAAAACCAGCAAATACTCTCAATTCCACATAAAACAGAATAGATTTTCAAGAAAAGAAATACTTATGGTTGATATCAAGCAAACTACAAAAACCTTTTTAGAATTTTAAGATAGAATTTAAGTAGAATTTTAAATTCTATTCAATCAAGCACAATTTAATTCTAATTCTATATTATTAACATTTCTTTTTGTTGTTGTTGTTTTGTTTTTTTTACTAACTTATTTCTAATCCAAGATACAATTATAGGAGGACTTTACCTAACAAAGGCAATAAGTGTAATCTGGTATCCTGTATCCTCAATGAATCCTCCAAAATAAAAAAATCAATGCTAATGACAGGAGCCTGAGGATTTGTTGCCAAAAAAATGTGTAGCCAAGAAAAAACATTTCCAATAAAATTGGAGATCAAGATTAAAAAAAAAAAAGACAATTTTAAAGAACTCTATCAAAAATGTCAATTTTTTTATTATTAAAAATGGATGGCTTTATTCATTACTCATTCAAGAATATTTATTCAACACCTCACCTCTCTCAGGAACTATCAGGTGCAAAGAGAGAGCAGTGAACAAGCCAGCCACGAGCTGCCCTCAAAGAACTCACATGGCAGACAGAAAGACAAATATCTCCAACTGCATCCCCAGGAAATACTAAGTGCCACAAATAAAAGCAAAGCAGGATTACCACACAAAATGTAGTGGGGGCTGCTGTTTTATTTACTCTGCCCTACTCTTTTATTTTGACAACATTCAAACCTACCAAAAAAAAATTGGGGGAGGGAAGATTACAGTATAACCAGCACTTATGGAACCTTTTTCTAGATTCACATCGTGTGCTCTTTTCCATGAGCTGAGTGAAATCAAGTTAGTCATGACACTTGAGAGGAGAAGCCTATCTGCTGGTGTTTAGGGAGACCTCTCTGGAGGTAAGCCATTTGACAGCAAAGCAAGCTCAAAGGCCTCAGCCAGAAACCTATCAGGGTGTGTGGGAGGAGGGTCAAGATAGTGAGAGAGCACTTTAGGTAACAAATGACATCAGACAGGCAGCCAGGGCCAAATCATAAATCATGCCTTGCGAACATGGTAAGTACATACTTAAAATCATAAACATAATTTAAATAATCATCATCAGAGAGAATGCAGGGGAGAGAACCGATTACCATTATTATTGTTATTTTTCCACAGCTATGGACTGTGGAAAGGTAAAAAGAA
Organism: Loris lydekkerianus; assembly: GCA_963574355.1. NCBI lineage: Eukaryota > Metazoa > Chordata > Mammalia > Primates > Lorisidae > Loris > Loris lydekkerianus. The sequence continues at coordinate 42,265 of CAUYPK010122838.1, forward strand.
GAAACAAAAAGAATAGTTGAGGGCAGTGTCTGTGGTTCAAAGGAGTAGGGCGCCAGCCCCATATACCAGAGGTGGTGGGTTCAAACCCAGCCCCAGTTTCCGGCCAAAAACTGCAAAAAAAAAAAAAAAAAAAGAATAGTTGAAAGGTTATTACAGCCTCCAAAGGGTAACAGTGGTTTGAATCAAGATAATAAGAAGTATTTAAGTTAGCTTCTAAAGTTAAGTTATTAAGTATGAGAAAAGACAGAAAATGAGGATTAACTCCAAAGTTTTCAACCTAAGTAAGCAGCTGGGTGAAAACTGTTATTATTCATTGAAATGGGAAAGCCCTAGGGGGAAGAAGATTTGGGGCAGGGGTAGAGGCAGAATCCAGAAGGCTATAGACACATTAAAGGCAAGGTGTCTATGCACTTCCAAATGGAGGTATCAAACAAATAGATGAACATGAAAGTCTTGAGTTCAGGTAAAGTTGAGCTCTGAAACTCTTAAGGACATATGCAGAGTTTACAGCTATCAGACTGAATGAGCTTTCTCTCCTAGGGCATAAACAGAAACATAAAGTAGACTAGATATCTGAGAACTCATCCCTGAGGACACAAATATTATAAAGGTGGAGAATCTCTGCAACAACCAGAGAGACAGAAAATAAAGGGAGAAGTACAATACAAGCAAAAGGAAGAAAACACTTCAAGAAGATAGGAATATGCAATGAACTGACTAATAATTTCAGTTTTATTCATACCTTGCAAATAAGGTCTAAAAACCATTCAACTTCAAAAGCTTAATTATATACTGATAGGGTATAATGTCCTATGTTTTTGGTTTTTGTTTTTTTTTAAGAATGGAGAAGATGGCTCGGCACTTGTAGCACAATCATTACGGCGCCAACCACATACACTGAAGGTGGCGGGTTGGAACCCAGCCGGGGCCAGCTAAACAACTGCAACAAAAAGTAGCCGGGCGTTGTGGCAGGCACCTGTAGTCCCAGCTACTTGGGAGGCTGAGGCAAGAGAATCACTTAAGCCCAAGAGTTTGAGGTTACTGTGAGCTGTGATGCCAGAGTTCTCTACTGAGGGCAACATAGTGAGACTCTGTATCAAAAACAAACAAACAAACAAACCAAACAAAAAAGAATGGGGAAGAGACGAAGGTACAAAAATATAAACTTAAGTTTACAGATAGTATTATGAATTAATGCTTCTCCTAAATGTTCAGTTATTTCTTCTACCAAAAATAACATTTTGGTAATATTCTGTACTGGACTAAGGCAAACAAAGTAAAACCCTAGGGTACTGCCCGGCTTTATAATAGTCTAAGCCCACCCCAACTACACACAAAGCTATCAGCCTTAAATTTAAAGATACAAAGATTCCATCCACACTTACATCCTAAGCTTGTACCCCATGAATTTTTGCTACAGTAAATTCACTGCTTTTTACCCTTAAGATCTAATCCAGCTGCATTCAGTGTCTAACCTGATTTTGGCTTCTACACCGACAGAGACCAGGGAATTTGCAGATTCCTCAGACACAGACCCCTGAAGAGCTGGGACTGGATGTTTGCTGCTGTCCACTTCTGCTTCAGCATCCTCCTCTGCAGATTGTTCTTTGATTTCTGCTGAACAGTAATAGGAATATATAGAGTCTTTTGTCTATTTATATTAATCATTAGTTAATTCATTTATAAATTATATATCATAATGACAAAGAATCAAGCAATAGTTCATTAATATAGGAAATGTTGTATATATTATTAATGATATGTTTGTATTTATTTTCTACTGAAAAATGATAAAGCAATGTGAAGCATGGTATACTTTTCCCTGTACTCAAATTACAACAGGTTCAAAGACATTTCATCCTAGTAACAACTACTAAAAATCTTATTTTCAGGATTATAGCAGTCATTCTATAGAACAAATGTATTTCCAACTGACAAACTTTTTAAAAGTTTCTTCATGATATATATAAATTAAAATTATCAGGCCAGGTGTGGTATCTCACACCTGTAATCGTAGCACTCTGGGAGGTCGAGGCCAGTAACTGCTTGAGCTCAAGAAGTTCAAGACCAGCCTGAGCAAAAGCAAGACCCCATCTCTAGGCTCAGTGCCCATAGCTCAGTTGAGTAGGGCTTTGGCCACATACATCAAGGCTGCAGGTTCAAGCCCAACTTGGGTCTGCTAAACAACAATGACAACTCAAACAAAAAGACAGCCAGGCATTGTGGATGGCACCTGTAGTCCCAGCTACTTGGGAGGCTGAAGCAAGAGAATTGCTTAAGCACAAGAGTTTGAGGTTGCTGTGAGTTGTAACACCACAGCACTCTACTGAGGGCAACATAGTGGGACTGTGTCTGAAAAGAAAAAGAAAAAAAAAAATCATCTCTATTAAAAACAGAAAAACTAGCTGGGCATTGTGGCAGGTGCCTGTAGTCTGCCTATAGAGGTTCACTTGAGCACAAGAGTTTGAGGCTGCTGTGAACTATGTGATGATGTCATGTGCTAAGGGCAACAGAGTGAGACTCTGTCTCAAAAATAATGAATAAATGGACAAATGAATGAATAAAATTACCATTGATTTTTAAACAAACATGTGTTCCATTAATAAACCATTCTAAAAGTTAAATATTTGAAAAGAATACAACTTCACGCTACCATCTTTGCCAATTCTTGAGACTCCAACCCCGAACATTTTACAGGAACTTTCTCAGAAAGCAACCTAAATGCTAAGAGGATTTTCAAATACCATCACCCCTAATATCATTCTCCTCTATTAAAAAAACGGTACTTCCGGGGCAGCACCTGTGGCTCAGAGGGTAGGGCGCCAGCCCCATATACCGAGGGTGGTGGGTTCAACCCCAGCCCCGCCAAACTACAACAAAAAAGCAGCCGGGCGTTGTGGTGGGTGCCAATATTCCCAGCTACTCAGGAGGCTGAGGCAAGAGGATCACCTAAGCCCAGGAGTTAGAGGTTGCTGTAAGCTGTGATGTCACAGCACTCCACTGGGGGAGATAAAGTGAGACACTGTCTCTTAGAAAAGAAAAAAAAAACTGATATTTCCATTCTATCTTCAACACTTTATTACTAAAATAAAGGGATTTTACCCCTTCACCAGTGTTCCTGATGCAATTCTATGCTCTTGGTTAGATCCTTCTTTTCTAACTTGAAATATATTTAGAAGACTTTTCCGCACTATCATCCCCCCAAACTAATATTTTAAGTCCTTCAAGCTCCTCTTCTCTGCTTTTCCCTCCTTTGCCTATAAAATGGCACTTCAGAGTAACTAAACTCTATTTCCTTCCCCTCTGACTCTTTTTAATATCTGTCCTATTATAGCAACTGTCTCATCCATAATACTGACAGCAACACAACTAGCTATCACAGACTACTAGAAAGCCTTCAGCATCCTAAAATTTACTTCACACTAGGATGGACTGACTACCTCCTCCTTAGTGAAAAGCTCTTCCATCATCTATATGCAGGGAGATTTAATAGATGGGTAGAGACATCAAAAAGATTTGTTATCCAGAACAAGTTCTACCATCTATACCAGCCTTCAACATTATGTCAAAGTCATCTCTGTTTTACTCATCTATAAAATTAGAAAACTATCGCATAGCATCTCACGAGATTGCTAATTATCAATCTTTTCAGTTGCCTTTTTTTTTTTTTAGATTTCTAAACACAAGTTCAACCTTCTATGTGTCCTTTAATGTTCTTCTTTGAAGAACAGGTTTCAACAATCTCCTTTGGACTTCATGATTTTTAAGTCAACATCTCTAGCACTAACTCCTTCCTGCATCCCAGACCAATTTTATACCGCCTTCTAAATATATCTAGCAATTTGAGCATTAAATTTAACACCAAAATATTTCTCTTATATCTCAGATCAGCACTTCCATCTAACTACCCTATTTTTATGATTATCTTCTAGATTCAAAATAAAATAAATTTTAGGAAAATATTTTGAAAAATGAATGATTTGATAATTATTAATTAAAACTACCATTAATTGTAAATTCTATCAAGTTATAAGTCCTATCAATTGGCAAAATGGGTACCAGGTGGTTTTCATATTTAATGTTTCTAGCGAGGCACAGTGGCTGATGCCTATAATCCTAGCCTTCTGGGAGGCTGAGGTGAGGGGACTGTTTTGAGCTCAAGACCAGCCTAAGAAAATCAAAACCCCATCTCTACTAAAAACAAGAGAGAGAGAGAGAAATTAGCTGGGTGTTGTGGCAGGTGCCTTATAGTTGTAGCTACTCAGGAAGCTTGATACACAAGGATCACTTGAGCCCAAGAGTTTGAGGTTGCTGTGAGCTATGATGCCACTGCACTCAACCCCAGAGCAACAGAGATTCTGTTCAAAAAAATAGTAACAACAATGATGGTGATTTTTTTTTCTCTTTTTTAAACTGAAATGGAAATTAAGTGCTTATGGGGCCTGTCTATCCTAAAGATAAAACTGATACAGAACCTACAATCCAATCTACAAATACACAAATGTGCATCAAAAAAATCTTAAAATGGAATTTTAAATTTCTGTATGACAAAAGACCTAATAAACAAAATGAAAATGTCACAGATTAGAGAAAACACATACAATTTACATCCCAAAAAGGTTTAAATCCAGAAGACGTAAATAACTCCAAAGATGAAAGTAATGCACATAAGATGAAAGTAATGCACATAAACGTGTAGAGTACAGATGGAGAACAAATTCCATACTCCTCCATTACTAGTCGGTCAGTAAGGCACGTAACGGCTCAGCTAAGCAAGTTTCCCAACCTTCCTCACAGTCAAGCATGGCAAGTTCTAACCTACAGAATATGGCCAGAAATGACTGTGTAACTTCTCCACTACATAAAAGGAAGTGATTTGCTCTGAACTAAATTATAGCCCACTTTTGGACAGACTGAAAAAGACATGACAGAAACCTATAAGCAACAAAGTCACAAAGGGCAAAACTTCCTCCATTCAGAAGAAACCTAGGTCCATGAAAAACCACATGGAGCAAAGAACATCAGCCCAGACCTCTCCACCCTCAAAATACTACATGAAAGAAAGATTAATTTGTTCTATTTTTAAGCCACTACTGTATTGGGAGTTCTCTGTCATAGCGGTTTAACCATACCCTATTTAATACAAAAAATGATATCAAGAGTAGGAAACCGCCACAACAAAACCTTAAAATAAGTGTCTTGGCAATCTGGCCACGAGACACAATAGATTCTGAAAAGTAACTTACTCTTGTATAACATATTAAAATATGAGATTTAACTGTGACTTTAGAAAACAGACTATGCCTACAGAGCCTGAACCTCTGAGGAAAGCATCTGGAATGAGGCAGCGGTTATTTTGTGTTGCCTGCTCTCTAGTGTGTTTTACAACCAGTGATAGAAAGGAATAGAATTCTGCTAGTCTCCATTTTTCTTTAAAGCTGCATAATATTCCATGGTTTACATATACCACAAGGGTACATGTGAAACTTAGTGAATGCAGAATATGACTGTCTTAACACAATAACTAATGCCAGAAAATGCCAGGAATGCTATGTTGTTGACCAGTGTGATGAAAATGTGTCGAACTGTTTATAAAATCAGTGCATGGTGCCCCATGATCACATTAATGTACATGGCTATGCTCTAATACAAATAAATAAATAAATAAATAAAGTTGAAACTTAAAAAAAAAAAGAACTCTGCTAGAGAATCTCTCTGCCTATTGTATCAAAATCTTTATGGAAGCATTTCATTTCTACTCAAGAGAAACCCAGAACATATGTGCCATTTTTGTACCATGCTAAATATTAGGGTAAAAGAAAAAGAAATGAGAAATGTAAAGGAGAAATAAGGATAGTGCCTTGGAAGTTTGCATACAATGAGCTGGGTGAGGAGAAATTACATTCCCCTGGAACACCTCCCTTCCAAGAGCCAGTGCCCTTTATCCCCCCCTTCCAAATTGTTCCTCCAATAAGTGTAACCTGTCTGTTTTCTTTAACTATGCTGCTATCTTCCACATGACTTCTAATAAAAAATTTTCTTGTTTACGTTTTATCCTTCTTCCTGTCCTCATAAAACATATAACACTTTTTATGTTTTCTTAGGGAAGCTGCATTGCTTACAACAAAGGGGAAACAAGAAGGAAAGTGTCTGTTTCTCTATCTCTCAACTTAGAACCACAAAGAGATGACAAAGTTAAACACAAATGTTGGTGGGTTTTTAGGTACACAACCTTTCACTAACAGGTTTCCTGCATTTTAGAGGGTAGAAAAACATATTGAGAATGTAAGGATTACTTTTTTAAAGAAATACTATCAGGACTTGCTTCAGCAGCAAACACTTAAAAAATGTAACGATACAGACAAGATTAGGATGGCCCCTATGCAAGAATGACATGCCAATTCATAAAGTGTTCCATTAAAAAAAAAATTCAGTTTAAAAAAAGAAAAGAAAGAAACAGTATCAGGACCAAGCCTGACCCACAAAGAAGATAATAAGAGGGCAGGTTCTGAGAGTTCATCCTGCTCTCGTTCTTATCTATTATTAATATTGGCTGTGCCCATGATCCTAACCTGGATCTACTTAAAGAAACAGTAGAGACACATGAATTCACTTTTATTTTGGTTAGATTTTGTCAGTCTTTTCTGCTTCAACAAGGAAGAATCTTATGACTGCTTCCTAGTAGGAGCCATTCCAGCCACAAAACAGAAACAAAAAAGATATCCCTAAATACGTAAAACAATAGGTAATAATAGAACCTCTCTTTAACCATCACTTTTAATAGCAGAATAAGTTAGAACTTACTACTGTCAAAATCAAGACAGGACAATTAAACTAGTGTTTGTGACTCTCTTCACTTAGTCCTAGTCTTCAAAATATTGCTAAGAGTTTGGCTGCAAAATGTGAAACAGACTGCTCTGACTGAAAATAACGCTGACCAGGGTTCCAAGCAGATAAGCCTCAAGATGAAATGACTGTGAACCCAGTGATACCTAAGGGAGTGTTGCTGATGCTAGTACTTGGTTACCTCCAGTTTGTTACTAAAAACGCACCACTGAGCATTACACTGTGCTTTGCACAGAACCAGCAGCTAGCCATTCAACCAAGAAAACAGTCCAGGATTGGCTACTAGCCACTTTGCTGAATTTTTGTCTTCCTTGAGGCAGAATTAGTTCAAACTGCCTGAAGTCCATCCAAAACTGGAAATTGAAGACTTTTACATTCAAAAAAATTCAATGTGATACTTTTCTTTGATGCAAAATCCCCACCATATCTTTCTCCTTACTTTGAACTTGACTTAAAATACAATTTCACTTGATCATAAAATGCTCTAATGCCAGAAAGGTAGAGAGCACTAAAGACGGGGAGGTGGCAATTTAATCTGTAGCCACTACCTGTGGTTAATCTCTAACCACTAGGTGGCGGTGGCACATGTGCAGTGGTAACTACACTAAGCCTAGCAACATGTATGGAAGTTAGAAGAGATTTAAGTACTTCATTTAACAGCATCACCTGTGTGTGCTAGACAAATTAGATCTACCCCTGCCCTTACATAATTCCATCTATCTGCTTTTAAGCCTTTAATTTCCCACTTCCTGTGGCTCTTATTTAATCCTAAATAGTTGGTTCTATGACAAGAAAAAGTTTAACAGCAAAGGCTGTTTGCTGTGTTAGTTAAAAATCAAAGGTTTGGAATCTAACAGTCTAGAATTTGCATTCTAGCACAGCCATATGCTAGCAACATGACCTTGGCAAATCACTTAACCTTCCCTCAATTTCACAGTTAACTCATCATTTAAAAGATAGATATTAAGTTAAGAAATGTCTGATTTCAGGGGCAGCGCCTATGGCTCAGTGAGTAGGGCGCTGGCCCCATATACCTAACCCGTCGGTTCAAACCCGGCCTCATCAAACTGCAACAAAAAAAAATAGCCAGGCATTGTGGTGGGCGCCTGTAGTCCCAGCTACTTGGGAGTCTGAGGAAGAGAACTGCCTTAGCCCAAGAGCTGTAGGTTGCTGTGAGGCCACAGCGCTCTTCTACCAAGGGTGACACAGTGAGACTGTCTCTTTAAAAAATAAAAAAAAGAAAGAAAAGTCTGATTTCCTTAAGTACTAAGTTTGACAGCTAATATCTATGACATTTCACATCTACACTTCTGATACTTCACGTTTACACTTCTTGTTTGTCTTAATTGGGAAGGCACACATCCTCATTCTTTCAAACACACATTTTGGTTTGTGATTATCTTTCAAAAATTTTTTTCAGAGCAATTTTTATAAAGCCATGGGTAAGTCAAAAATTCATGTTTTTATTGAATATTACTTCTGTTGTGGAACTGGTATAACACACACAGCTCAAAATATCAAATTCTTTGGGAAGTATGTGGCTAATGAATGCACAATGTATCAATGGTTTCAGAAGTTCCCTTCTGGTGATTTCAATCTTGAAAATGAGCCATGGGGACAACCTAAGACCATGGTGGAGAATGATGAGCTGAAAGCTGTACTGGAAGCAAATCCATCTCAACCTATAAGAGACTTTGCGGCAAGGTCTAATATTTCTATCCCAACAGTACTGGACCATTTAAAACTATTAAGCAATGTAAAAAAGGTGCACAGATGGGTTCCACGTGAAAAGAGAAATCCTCTTAAAGTTTACCCTTTTTTGCTGTCAGAACATAAAAAGGAACCTTTCCTACACTGTATTATTATGTGTGATGAAAAATGGATTCTTTTAGGTTGGGCATGGTAGCTCACACCTGTAATCCTAGCAACTCTGGGAATGCTTGAGCTCAGGCGTTCAAAACTAACCTGAGTAAGAGTGAGACCCTGTCTTTATTAAAAACAGGAAAACTAAACAACTATTGGGGTGCATGCCGGTAGCTCTAGCTACTCAGGAAGCTGAGGCAAAAGGATTGATCGAGCCCAAGAGTTTGAGGCTGCTTTGAGTTATAATGCCATGGCACTCTACCCAGGATGACAGAGTGAGACTTCTGTCTCCAGAAGGAAAAGAAAAAAAGAAGATTCTTTTAGACAAACACAAGGGCAATGGCCGCAAACACCAGGGCTGGAGGGTTCAAATCCAGCCCTGGCATGCTACAAACAACAATGACAACTACAACAACAACAACAACAACAACAACAAATAGCCCAGAGTTGAGGTGGGGGCCTGTAGTCCCACCTATTTGGGGGGCTGAGGCAAGAGATATGCTTAAGCCCAAGAGTTTGAGGTCACAGTGAGCTATGATGCCACAGAACTCTACTGGAGGCCACACACTAAGATTAAGATTCTGTTTTAAAAAAAAAAAAAGACAAAAAGAAATACAGTCCCAAACAGAATGTTGATCAAAAAAAGCTAATAGTGTCTGTTTAGTAATCCGGGGATGGCATTACCCACTACAGTTTCATAAAACCTTGGCAAATAGATTATGACAGTCTACTGCAAACAACTGGATGAAATGATGATGATGCTTGTGATTACACAGCCAAGACTGGTCAATAGAGACACGTCAATCTTCTTGTAAAACAAACTGACACAGAAACAATGCTGCTCGAAACTATAGAAATTGGACTTGGAAACTTTCTTATCATCTAACATATTCACCAGACCTTGCATCAATGGGCAACAACTTATTCTAGGCTTTCGACCATGACTTGAAAGGAAAAATACTCGATTCTGGACAAGCTCTGGAAAAGAACCTTTCTGACCAGACCTTGCATCAACGGGCAACAACTTATTCTAGGCTTTCGACCACGACTTGGAAGGAAAAATACTCGATTCTGGACAAGCTCTGGAAAAGGACCTTTCTGATTTCATTGCCACATGCTCTCCAGGATTCTTCACTGCTGGAATATACAAGCTACTGTTAAGATGGCAAAACTAGGCTCGGCGCCTATAGCTCAAGCGGCTAAGGCGCCAGCCACATACACCTGAGCTAGCAGGTTCGAATCCAGCCCAAGCCGACCAAACAACGACAGCTACAACCAAAAAAATAGCCGGGTGTTGTGGTGGGCGCCTGTGGTCCCAGCTACTTGGGAGGCAGAGGCGGAGGCAGGAGAATCGCTTGAGCCCAGGAGTTGGAGGTTGCTGTGAGCTGTGATGCTACAGTACTCTACACAGGGCGACAGCTTGAGGATTTGTCTCAAAAAAAAAAAAAAAAAAAAAAAAAAAAAAGATGGCAACACTGTATCAACAGCTTAGGTGCAAATGGTGATTAATTACACTGCTTCTTGTTTGAGATATAATAAATTCAACCTCTGATTCAAATTCAGACATATTCATATTAAATGACCTAATAATACCATCGAGTATAAAACTGTCTTCACAGGACCAAACACCATGGCTGACACCTTTAATCCTTGCACTTCAGGAGGCCCAGATGGATCCAGTATTGCTCAAGGCCAGGAATTTGAGACTAGTCTGACGGATAGTGAGACCCATCTCTAACAAACTTGAAAAATTAGTGAGAGCTGGTAGTCATAGCTACTCAAAAGGAAAAGGATCCCTTGAGGCTATCTGTGACGATGCCAACTGCACCCAGGTAACAGACCCTATCTCAAAAAAGGGCCAAAAGAAATAATACATGGAAAGCATTTAGCTCAATGCCTTAAGTATGTATAGCAATGTGCTGTTATTATCTCTATCTATGTTCACATACTTTATTTACTTGACCATCTCACCTATTGGTATCTAATTCTTGATGTCAGATCACAAATTATTAAATTATACAATGGTAAGTAAGGGGAATAAAGAGCTAGCTCCCCCTAGCTTCCTTAACCTCTACAAAAAGGCCAATGCTTCCACTACACTAAAACTTCAAAAAACAACATATTAGCTCAGCGCCTATGGCTCAATTGGCTAAGGTGCCAGCCACATACACCTGAGCTGGCAGGTTTGAATCCAGCCCAGTCCCGCCAAACAACAATGACGGCTCCAACCAAAAAAAAAAAAAACAAACAAACAAACAAACAAAAAAAAAAACAAAAAAAATAGCCGGGCACTGTGCCAGGTGCCTAAAGTCCCAGCTACTTGGGGGGTTGATGCAAGAGAATCGCTTGAGCCCAGGAGTTGGAGGTTGCTGTTAGCTGTGATGCCACAGCACTCTGCCCAGGGCAACAGCCTGAGGCTCTGTCTCCCAAAAACAACATATCTAGAAACTGTATAACCATGCCCACTCCTCCTCTTCAACAAGGAGGTCAAAAGAATTCTGTCTTCAGGCTCAGCATCTATAACACAGCAGCTAGAGCGCCAGCCACATACGCCAGAGCTGGTGGGTTTGAACTCAACCCAGACCTGCCAAACAACAATGACAACTACAACCAAAAAAATAGCCAAGAATTGTGGCAGGCACCTGTAGTCCCAGTTACTTGGGAGGCTGAGGCAAGAGAATCATCTAAGCTCAAGAGTTTTTAGTTTGCTATGACCTGTGATGCCACAGCAGCACTCTACCAAGGGCGACATGGTGAGACTCTGTCTCAAAAAAAAAAAAAAAAAATCTGCCACCTGACAATTACGTTTTCTGGAAGCATTTGAAGCTTATTGAAAACTAATATATCCATAACATTAAAAAAGTGATGGGAGGCCGGGCATGGTGGTTCACACCTGTAATCCTAACACTCCGGGAGGCTGAGGCAGGTGGACTGTTGAGCTCACAGGTTCAAGACCAGCCTGAGCCAGAGTAAGACCCCATCTCTACTAAAAATATAAAAAACTAAGACAAGAGGACTGACTACTTGAGCCCAAGAGTTGGAGGTTGCTGTGAGCTATGATGTCACTATGGCACTCTACCCAGGGCAATAGGTTGAGGCTCTATCTCAAAAAAAAAGTGGTGTAAAGCTAAAAGGTATTAGGACTATGTTAGAAACAGAAATCTATGGGCAGAACAAGATGTCAGATCAGAAGGATCATTCAGCTAAGCTCTCCTAGAATGACTGGGGAAAAAAAAGAGAACCCAGCCATATCTGACATGGGGATCTTACCCAGAGTCATAGCTCAGGGAACACAGCAAGCAGGTGGTGAGCTGGATACAGCATATGATCCAGAGTGGTGGAAATCTGATGAGTAAGGCAAGTGATTCCTACCGGCTAGGATCACCTGGCCCCCAACAGAAGCCTGATGCGAAAGGAAGCGTTTCCAGAGATTTCAGTTATTGGGGGAAAGTTTACGTTGAGTGGAAAGTTTGAAACAGCGGGTGGACTCAAGCAGTATACAGCGAGCAGATTTGAATGCCAGTTGGAGTGGATTTGCCATAGGTTTGGTGGCTGGCACAGCAGCCGCATTGAGAGTTCTCTGCCGCCAGGGAGCTGCCATTGTGAATAGGTCATGAAAAGGTCTTAGCAGGGGCCTAAGGCACGACCATCTTAATTCCGCCTACTGGGATAAGAGCTCCACTCTTGGGACAGGCTGAGGGACACCTGCACCCCACGGAAAATGGGGTCAGGGGGCACTGTGAGACCTGTACCTGAGGGATTCTTGTGAGCTTTAAGATCCCAACCTGGCAGGATCTAAATGCTGAGGAAACAATCAGGCAATCACCGAAAGCAATTAAGTTTGGAATAAGGACCATAGAGGATGATGGCTGTGCTATCTCCAAAAAAAAAAAACAAAACAAAACACAACAACACTACCTGGTGTCCCAGCCACATATTGCCACATACTGTCATCAAGATCAAGGACTTCTGTTTGAAATAACGGAGGCAGTGAGAAGGAAAAAAGAAGGATAAGGAGGTGAACAAGAAGAAGGAACACATGAGGAGGAACCAACAGAAAAATTGGGGCAACATGAAAAACTAAAACAGGGGAACTCCCCAAAGGGACCCTGAGGCAGCTACTGCAGAAGACTTCACCTATGAAAAATTAGTGGACATGACAGAAAGGGAATTTAAAATATGGAAAATAAACACAATAAAAGGAATGGATGAGAAAATGGAAAGACAGAAGCAAAAGTCAGACGAGAGATATGTAGAATATAGAAAGGACATGACGGAGCCTAAGGAAATGAAAGAAACAATCAGGGAATGAAAAGATGTAGTAAAAAGTATCAAAAATACGTTAGACCATGGAGAAGAAAGAACCTCAGAGCTAGAGGATAAGGTTGTCAAATTAACCCAGGTAGTTGAAGAGGCAGAAGAAAGTGAAAGCAGAACGGGCACTTAAGAGAACTATGAGACTCCATGAAGCATTCAAATATAAGAGTAATAGGGATTCCTGAAGGGGAAGAAGATTGTCCCAAAGAAATGGGAGCCAAATGGAGACCATCATAAAGGAAAACTTCCCCAAGTTTTACTAACAACCCTGACAATCCTTTGACATTAACATCAAACCCTGGGTCATCTTAACTCAAACAGAGCCTCTCCAAGACACAGTCATGAACCTGTCCATAGTCAAGCTGAGAGAAAAAGTCTGCAAACAGTCAGGAGTAAATGCCAACTGGCCTACAGAGACAAAGCCATCAGGATGGCAGCAAGACTTTTCAACTGAAACCTTCCAAGCCGGAAGAACATAGACATCACGTTCAATATTCTTAAGCAAAACAAGTTTCAGCCCAGAATTCTGTGTCCTAAACTAAGCCTCAAAATTGATGGAGAAATCAAATCTAATGGATATACAATCACTGAGGAAATTGCCACAAGACCAGCTCTACAGGAAATACACCTATTCTCAACACTGAACAACACAATGGCCCACCAGCAAAGTAAATACCTAGAAGCTAAAGGTCAAAACAAAGCTTCCACAGTGGCACCAAAGATAAAACTACACAACAGACTTTCACAAAATAATATGAACAGAACTCCACCATACTTATCAATTCTCTCAATAAATGTCAATGGATTGAACTCACCACTGAAGAGGCACGGGCTGGCTGACTGGATAAAAAAGCACAAGCCACACACCTAGCCTTGAAGGACAAATCAAGACTCAGGTTTAAGGGATGGAAAACGGTGTATCAAGCAAATGGAAATCAGAAGGAGGGGTTACCATCTTATTTTCAGATACAAGCAGATTTAAAGCAACTAAAGTTAAGAAAAACAACGATGGACACTTTATACTAGTCAAAGGACCAATTCAACAAGAAGACATTTCAATTTTAAATACTTATGCACCAAACTTAAATGCTCTCACATGTATGAAATAGATCTTCATGGGTCTAAGCAATATGATATCCGAAAACACCACAGAGTTAGGGACTTTAACACCCCTCTGAGAAAACCAGATAGATCCTCTAAAACAGAAACTAAACAAAGAGTCAAAGTACTTAAATGTGACCTTAGAACAAATGGGATTAATAGACAGACATTAAACACACCATCCCAAAGCTAAGGAATATACATTTTCCTCGTCAGCAAATGGTACATATTCCAAAATCAACCACATCTTAGGATACAAATCAAACTTCAGCAAAATTAAAAGAATACTTATGTTGGCTCAGTGCCTGTAGCTCAAGCGGCTAAGGCACCAGCCACATACACCAGAGCCCGGGCCTGCCAAACAACAATGACAGCTATAACCAAAAAATGGCCAGGCATTGTGGCAGGTGCATGTAGTCCCGGCCACTTGGGAGGTTGATGCAAGAGAATCGCTTGAGCCCAGGAGTTGGACGTTGCTTTGCTGTGAGCTGTAACGCCACGGCACTCCACCCAGGGCAACAGCTTGAGGCTCTGTCTCAAAAAAAAAAAAAAAAAAAAAGAATACGTATGTTAACCTTTTTGATGTAAGCATTCCAAATTGTATATAAAATCAGCGCATTGTACCCCATAAATGCATTAATGTACACGGTTATGATTTAATAAAAAATAAATTGAAATAATAAAATTACCCCTTATATCTTCCCAGAACACAAGGCAATAAAGGTGGAACTAAACTCCAAAAAAAAAAAACAGTCACCCCAAAGAAAGACTTTGAAATTAAACAACCTTATGCTAAATGATTGTTGGATTTAGGAAAGAATAAAAGAGGAAATCATTAAAGTCCTCCAACATAACAACAATGAAGACACAAATCACAAAAACCAGTGGGATACAGCAAAAGCAGTCTTAGGAGGAAAACTGATCGCATTAGATGCCTACACTCGAAAAACAGAAAGAAAGTACATCAACAAACTCATGAACCTAGTTGAGCGCCAGTAGCTCAAGTGGCTAAGGTGTCAGCCACATAAACCTGAGCTGGCGGGTTCAAATCCAGCCTGGTCCTGCCAAACCATGACAACTACAACCAAAAAACAGCCAGGTGTTGTGGCAGGCGCCTACAGTCCCAGCTACTTGGGATGCTGAGGCAAGAGAATTTCTTTGAGCCCAGGAGTTAGAGGTTGCTGTGAGCTGTGATGCCACAGTACTCTACCCAGGGTGACAGCTTGAGGCACTGTCTCAAAAAAAAAAAAAAGGCTGGGCACAGTGACTCATGCCTGTAATCCTAGCATTCCAGGAGGCTGAGACAAGTGGACTGCTGGAGCCCAGGAGTTTGAGTCCAGCCTGAGCAAGAGAAACCCCATCTCTACTAAAAGTAGAAAAAGTAGCCAGGCATTTTGGTGTGCCTCTGTAGTTACAGCTACTTGGGAGAATGGGGCAAGAGGATTATTTGAGCCCAGGAGTTTCAGGTTGCTGTGAGCTAGGAGAGGACACGCCACTCCACCAAGGGTGACAGAATGAGCCTGTCTCAGAAAAACTCATGAACAATCTTATGGAATTAGAGAAGAACAACCTAATCCCAAACCCAGCAGAAGAAAAGAAATAATCTTTATGGAATTGGAGAAGAACAATCTAATCCCAAACACAACAGAAGAAAAGAAATAACCAAAATTAAATCAGAGATTAATGAAATTAAAAGCAAAGGAATCATTCACACAATTAAAGAAACAAAAAGTTGGTTTTTCAAACAAATAAAATCAATAAACCTTTGGCTAGATTCACTAGAAACAGAGAAGTAAATCTCTAATAACCTCAATTAGAAATCATAAAAGAGAAATAACAGATGCCACAGAGATACAAGAGATCATCTCTGAGTACTACAAGAAACTCCATACCCAGAAATTTGACAATGGGAATAAAATGGCTCAATACCTGAAATCAAACCCTCTCCCTAGACTTTATGAAGAAGTAGTAGATGTCTTGAACAGACCGATTTCAAGAACTGAGATGGAAGAAACTATAAAATCTCCCAACAACAACAACAACAACAACAACAACGCCCTGGTCCAGATGACTTCACACCAGAATCCTATCAAAGAAAAGCTTATACTCATACTGCAAAAATTATTCCAAAAAATTAAGGAAGGAATCGTCCCCCAACATGTTCTACAAAGCAAACCTGTTACCAAAACCAGGAAAAGACTCAACTACAAAGGAGAAATTCAGACCAATTTCATTGATGAATATATAAATGTAAAAATTCTCAATAAGATCCTAGCCAACAGATTACACCAAATATTTAAAAAATCATTCATCATGATCAAGTAGGTTTCATCCCAGGGATGCAAGGCTGCTTTAACATACGCAAGCCCATAAACGTAATTCACCATATCAACAAAAGCAAAAACAAAGACCAGATGATCCTCTCAACAGATGCAGAAAAAGCATTTGATAAAATTCAACATCCTTTTCTAATTAGAACACTTAAGAATTTTAGCATAGGTGGCACATTTCATAATCTGATCAAACCCATCTACAATAAACCCACAGCCAGTACTATACTGAATGGAGTAAAACTGAAAGTTTCCATTTAGAACTGTAACCAGATATGGTTGTCCTCTATCGCCACTACTATTCAACACAGTGCTGAAAGTTCTAGCCAATACAATCAGGCAAGAGAAGGAAATAAAGAACATCCAAATAGGTGCAAAGGAGGTCAAACTCTCACTCTTTACCGAAGATATGATCTTATGATTAAAGACCTAACCACAAGACACCTGGAAGTGATCAAAAAATACAACAATGTCTCAGGATGAAAAATCAATGTCCAACATCAAACCAGTACAGCACCTCATAAATGCATCAATGTATACAGTTATGACTTAATAAAGAAAAAAAAAAATTTTTTTTTTTTTTAAGAGACAGAGTCTCACTTTGTCACCCTTGGTAAAGTGCTGTGGCATCACAGCTCACAGCAACCTCCAACTCCTGGACTTAGGCGATTCTCTTGCTTCAGCCTCCGGAGTAGCTGGGACTACAGGCACCTGCCACAACACCCAGCTATTTTTTGTTGCAGTTTGGCTGGGGCTGAGTTTGAACTCGCCACCCTTGGTATAGGGGGCCGGTGCCCTCCCTACGCACTGAGCCAGACAAAAATTAAAAAGGAAAAAAAAAAAAAAATCAATGTCCACAAATCAGTAGCCTTTGTATATGCCAATAACACCCAAGATGAGAAGCTCATCAAGGACACAATTCCTTTCACAGTAGCTTGAAAAAAAAGAAAGAAATACCTAGGAATATACATAAAAAAAGAGGTGAAGTGCTTGGTGCCTGTAGCACAGTAGTTACAGTGCCAGCCACAAACACCCAGGCTGTCAGGTTGGAACCCAGCCCGGGGCAGTTAAACAAAAATGACAACTGCAATAAAAAAGTAGTGGGGCACTGTGGTGGCTGTGGTTCCCCAAGTAGCTGAGGGTAAGAGAATGCCTTAAGCCCAAGAGTTTAAGGTTGCTGTGGGCTGTTGACACCATTGCATGCTACAGAGGACGACACAGTGAGACTCTGTCACAATAAAAAAAAAGAAAAGAAAAAAGAGGTGAAGGACCTCTACAAAGAAAATTACGAAACCCTAAAAAAAAAATAGAAGAAGATATTAACAAATGGAAGAACACACCATGCTCACAGCTAAGAAGAATCAACATTGTGAAAATGTCTATACTACCCAAAACAATCAACAGATTTGAAATACCATCATCATACTTTCAAGAAATGGAAAGAATGGGGTGGAGCCCATGGCTCAATGGGTAGGACGCCAGCCACATACACAGAGGCTGGCAGGTTCAAACTTGGCCCGGGCCAGCTAAAACAATAATGGCAGCAACAACAACAACAACAAAAATAGCTGGGTGTTGTGGTGGGCATCAGTAGTCCCAGCTCCTTGGGAAGCTGGGCAAGAGAATTGCTTAAGCCCAAGAGTTTTAAGTTGCTATGAGCTGTGAGGCCACAGAACTCTACCCAGGGGAGGGGGAGGGGAGGGGAGGGGAGGGGAAAAGAAAAGAGAATTGGAAAAAATAATTCTTCGTTTGGTATGGAACCAGAAGAAAACCTATATAGTCATGGCAATTCTTGGTAATAAAAACAAAGCCAGAGGTATTATCCTACCAGACTTAACCTATACTACAAGGCCACAGAATCAAAACAGCGTGGTACTGGCAGAAAAAGAGAGACACTGACAATAGGAACCAAATAGGAAACCACGAGATGAAACTAACCTCTTTCAGCCACCTGATCTTTGATAAACCAAACAAGAACATACACTGGGGAAAAGAATCCCCATTCAACAGATGGGACTTCACCTGTTGTGTACAATGCAATAGTAGATTTCAAAACTATTAAGCGTATAAATGTCTTACCACAACAAATAAGTGAGGTGATGGTTATGTTAATCATTTAGATATAAGCATTCCACATTGTATTATCAAATCAGTACCCTGTACCCCATAAATGTGCATAGTTATGATTTAATAACAAAAAAAAAGAATCCCTATTCAACCAATGGTGCTGGGAGAACTGGATAACCACATGTAAAAGCCTGAAACTGGACCCATACCTCTCACCAGGTACAAAAATTGATTCAAGATGGACAAAAGATTTAAATCTAAGACAAGAAACAATAAAAATCTCTGAAAAAAGTGTGGGGGAAACACTTGAAGATATGTACCTGGGGAAAGATTTTATGAAGAAGACTTCTGAGGCAATTGCAGCAACAAAAATAAACAAATGAAACAATTAAATTCAAAAGCTTCTGTACAGCTAAAGAAACAACAACCAAAAAAAAAAAAAAAGACAACCTTCAGAATCGGAAAAGATACTTGCATATTATGAATCAGACAAAAACTTCATATCTAGGATCTATAGAGGACTCAAATTAATCAACAACAAAAAAAAAGACACAATCCTATATATCACTAGGCAAGAGACATGAATAGAACCTTCTCTAGAGAAGGCAGATGAATGGCTAACAAGCATATGAAAAAAATGCTCACTGTCCCTAATCATCAGAGAAATGCAAATCAAAACCATCACCTAACCCCAGCAAGATTAGCCCACATCACAAAGTCCAAAAGCAGCAGATGCTGGTGTGGATGTGAAGAGAAGGGAACACTTGTACACTGCTGGTGGGATCTCACACAGCCCTTTTGGAGAGAAGTACGGAGAATCCTCAAAGATCTAAAAGTAGACCTTCCATTTGACCTTGCACTCCCATTACTAGGTATCTACCCAGAAGAACAAAAATCATTTTACCTCAAAAACATTTGCACTCAAATGTTTATTGCTGCTCAATTCCCAATTGCCAAGTCATGGAAGCAACCTAAGTGCCCATCAACCCATGAATGGATCATCAAACCATAGTATATGTATACCATGGACTATTATTCCGTCTCCAAAAAGATGGGAGACTTTACAACTTTTACATTTACCTGGATGGAGTTAAAATACATTCTTCTTAGTAAAGTATCACAAGAATAGAAAAATAAATATCCAATGTACTCTATACTAATACAAAATCAATATATAAACAATTATATGTCCCTAAGAACAATAAAACACTATTATAGTTGAGTTCGGGGGTAGAGGGAAGCAGGAGAGGGGAGGGGAGAAGATATATGGCAGAATGAGGGAAGGCATGAATGAGGTGGTATCTCACCCCATGTGCACATTTTGAGGGTGTATAACATGCTCCCTGGGTTAGGGGCTCTTCTACAAATGGAACTTTACCCTGGAAGTGACAACAATGTAATATATTGTACCCTCATATTAACTTGAATAAAGTTTAAAAAAGAAAAAAAGAGAAAGAACAGGTAAAGTTAAATTGTGAAGACAAATAATGTAACGTAAGAATCCAGGCTTTTTCTTAGTGCCAAACATCCCCCTAAACTGGTGCTCATTACCAACTATATTAAAAATGTTTGTGGCAGCTACTTTTTAAAATAATATGACTAAAATTTCTCTTCTAGTAAAGAAAAGCATGTGCTGGGTTTGAGGCAAACTTGTATATTTAAACTTAATTGTCAGAACTTTTGTGAACCTTTACAAAAGTTCTGACAGTTAAGTTCGCAAACTCATCCTAGAAAAAGTGCTACATACCTCCTTGCTGACCATAATCACTACGGCCAACTCTGAAGTACTACCCTTGGGAAACTCTGCAATGACACCAGCAACCCATCCACCCTCAGAGTCCACAGCACAGTGGTTACAGTGCCGGCCACACACACTGAGGCTGGCAGTTTCGAGCCCGACACAGGCCTGCTAAACAACAAGAACAACAACAACAAAAAAAAAATCCGAGCACTGTGGGGGCGCCTGTAGTCCCAGCTCCTTGGGAGACTGAGGCAAGAGAATCACTTAAGCCCAAAGAGTTTGAGGTTGCTGTGAGCTGTGATGCTGCAGCACTCTACCCAGGGTGACACAGTAAGACTGTGTCTCAAAAAAAAAAAAAAGAAAAAGAAAAGAAAAGAAGTAGTAAATGGATGGAGAAAGATATTCCATGACAACACTAAACCAAAGAAAGGAGCTAGCCAGAACAACTTCACACACAGAGTACACATCAAAGTAAGTAAAGTTATCAAACTTATAGAAGGGTATTTTCTTTCTTTCTTTCTTTTTTTTTTTTTTTTTGCAGTTTTGGCCGAGGCGGGGCTTGAACCCGCCACCCCCAAGGCTGGTGCCCTACTCCTTGAGTCACAAGCACCACCCTTTATAAGGGTATTACATAAAGACAAGGGGTTGATTCTCTAAAAAAGATACATTAAGTATTATTAACAATACTTAACGTGAATACACCAAACAAAGCATCAAAATAAGTGAGGCAAAAATGATGTGACCACCCAAGGACAAAGAGATGAGTTGGAGATGTAAACATCCCTCTATCAGAAATAGATCTGGCAAGCAAACAACAGTGAAAATATAACTGAAATCAACACCACCATCAATTAACTGAATATACTTGACATCCATAGACTTCTTTATCCACTACTTCATCCAACAGCACATTCTTCTCAATCTCACAGGGGACATTTGCCATGACTACATTCTAAACCATGAAGCACAACTTAACACACTTTTTTTTTCCTTTTTTTTTTTTAGAAACAGAGTCTCGCTTTATGGCCCTCAGTAGAGTGCAGTAGTGTCCCACCTCACAGCAACTTCCAGCTCCTGGGCTTAGGTGATTCTCTTGCCTCAGCCTGCTGAGTAGCTGGGACTACAGGCGCCCTCCAGAATGCCCTGCTATTTTTTTGTTGCAGTTGGCTGGGGCAGGGTTCGAACCCACCACCCTCAGTATATGGGGCTAATGCCCTACTCACTGACTCACAGGCACCACCAAATTTTTAAAAATAGAAATCATACAACATCTGCTCTCAGACCAGAACGAAATTAAACTAGAAATCAGTAATAGAAAAATGGCTTCAAAATCCCAAAATAGTTGGAAATTAACACACTTCTAAATAACACATGGGGCAAAGAAAAAAAATCTCTAGAGAAAATAAAAAATTCTGAACTAAATGAAAATTTTAAAATTTATCAAATTGTGTGAGATGCAGAGACAATAAAGCTTGGGGGAAGCTTTACAGCATTAAATGCATACATACATGATTAACCCTTGAACAACAAGGGTTGTAGCACCAACCCCCACTCCATGCAGTCAAAATACATATATAACTTTTAAATCCCCCAAAACTTAACTAGTATAAAAGCCCATTTGTTGGGCGGCACCTGTAGCTCAGTGAGTAGGGCGCCAGCCCCATATACCGAAGAGTGGTGGGTTCAAACCCAGGCCCAGCCAAACTGCAAGGAAAAAAAAAAAAAAAAATAGCCAGGCATTGTGGCAGGTGCCTGTAGTCCCAGCTATAGGGAGGTTGAGGCAAGAGAATCGCCTAAGCCCAAGAGCTGGAGGTTGCTCTGTCTCTAAAAAACTCTGTCTCTAAAACTCTTTAGAAACTGTCTCTAAAAAAAAAAAAAAAGCCCACTGTTGACCAGAAGAGTCACCAATAACAGTCAATTAATACATACTTTGCATGTTTCACATATATAAAACTTATATGTTTACTGTATATACTATAAGTTTCATGAAGAATCATCTGTCTGAAATTGCTAAACAACTAAACATCAACCTTTTCTCATAATATCATGACTACTCTCTGCTTCTTGAAGGAGTCCAAATATCCCTACTAACACTGCATATGGGTCCTAGGGTGCTATACACAAAGTTGAAAGTATTGCACTAAATACAATGAAAAATACACAAGAACCATAGGATCACCTTTTATGGTAATGCCCAATTTACTGTAGAAACAAAGTGTGCACACAGAGATAATTAGCATCACATGGCTGTTTTTTTTTTGTTTTGTTTTTTTTTTTAAGAGACAGTTTACCGAGGGCCCTCGGTAGAGTACCATGGCGTCATAGCTCACAGCAACCTCCAGCTCTTGGGCATAGGCTATTCTCTTGCCTCGGCCTCCCACTACAACGCCCAGTTATGTTTTTGTTGCAGTTTTGGCCAGGGTTCAAACACACCATCATTGGTATATGGGGCCAGCACCCTACTCACTGAGCCACAGGTGCTGCCCCATCACATGGCATTTTAAGCAGATACTCCCACCTTTTTTTTTGGAGACAGAGTCTCACTTTGTCACCCTCGGTACAATGTCATGCACCACAGCTCACAACCACCTCAAACTCTTGGCCTTAACAGATTCTCTTGCCTCAGCCTCCCAACTAGCTGGGATTACAGGCGCCCACCACAATGCCTGCCTATTTTTTTGTTATTTTTGTTTAGCAGGCCCTGACTAGGTTGGAACCCACCAGCCCCAGTACATGTAGCCAGCTCCCTAAGCAATGGGCACTGAGCCAGATACTCCCAACTTTTGAGCTCACCACAACAGCAACAAGACACAAGAGGTAGCTATAAATTTATTACCATGGTATAGTTTAGTTTGTACTTCAGTTAATGTTATGCAATTATTATTTGATACTGTATCTTTAACTTTCTTTACATTTCTCTTGACTGTGTCCATGCAAGGTCTGTATATACATCAGTTTTGGTAGCATCTAATTCTCTATAATACATTTCTGTATATTTTATAATAACAATAAAACAGATCAGTACCTACCTATATTTTATGCACTCATGACATACTTATTTGTTGCTTAATTTTTTTTCAATTTTTCTAGGCTTCAGTTTTTCCAAACTGTTGCCCTGTCTCCCCAAAATTGTCTAATATAGTTATTGGAAAAAACTCACATAAATGGACCTTCATGGTTCAGACGTGTGTCATTCAAAGGTCATGCCTGTAATCCTAGCACTCTGGGAGGCTGAGGTGGGTGGATTGCTTGAGTTGGAGACCAGTCTGAGCAAAATGGAGACACCATCTCTACTAAAAACAGAAAAACTGGGGGAAGAGAATTGCTTGAGCCCAAGAGTTTGCAGTTGCTGTAAG
Source organism: Loris lydekkerianus (assembly GCA_963574355.1). Classification (NCBI taxonomy): domain Eukaryota; kingdom Metazoa; phylum Chordata; class Mammalia; order Primates; family Lorisidae; genus Loris; species Loris lydekkerianus. The sequence goes on from CAUYPK010122838.1 coordinate 65,886, forward strand.
CTCTGATACCATGGTACTCTACCCAGAGTGACAGCTTGAGGCTCAGTCTCAAAAAAAAAAAAAAAGTCAACTGTATTTGAAAAGAACAAAGATCTAAAAGTAATAAACTACGTTTCCCCGTTAGGAAATAAAAAAAGAGCGATTTAAAATCCAATGTAAGCAAAAGAAGAAAAACTTTTAAAGTGAGAACAAAAATCAGTAAAACTGAAAACAGGAAATCAAAAAGGAAGAAAATATTGATCTCTTTAAGGAGACCAATAAGATCAGTAAATCTATAATTTTTTTAAGGGAGAAAACGCAAATCACTATAATACTTGTATACGCTATGTCAACATCAGAAATGGAGAAGAGATATTACTACAGATCTCATGAACATTAAAAGTATAATCAAGAAATAAGAATAACAACTCCATACCTACAAATTTGATAACCTTGATGAAACAGGACGATACCTTGAAAGACACAATCTGCCCAAAATACACAAGAGGAAAAAAAAAAGGCCAGGCATGGTGGTTCACACCTGTAATCCCAGTATTTGGGGATTGTTTAAGGGCAGTTCAAGACTACCATGGGCAACGTGGAAGATCCCATATCTACCCAAAAAGAGAGAGGGAGAGAGAAAAAGAAAAAATAGGCAGGCATTGTGGCATGTGCCTGTAGTCCAAGCTACTCAGTAGGCTGAGGCAGAAGGATGGCTTGAGGCCAGGAGCTTGAGGTTGCTGTGAGCTATAATGATACCACTGTGCTCTAGCTTGAGTAACAGAGTAAGACCCTGTATCCAAAAGTGAGAGAGAGCACCTGAATAGGACTATACCTACTAAACAGGTTCGATCAGTAACTGATAACCTCTCAAAATAAAACAGACCAACAGTTCGGTTCATTGGTGAATTCTACCAAACATTTAAGGAACAAATTATACTAAACCTCTAGAGTATCTTTCAGAAAGTAGATGCATAAAGAATAGACACCTCACCAGTAAAGATATGCAGATAGAAGATAACCATATGTAAAAGATGCTCCACATTATATGCCATCAGAGAAACAAATACCAAATGCTACCAAATATATAGGATGACAGGAAACTTCCATTCCTTGTCAGTGAGAATGCAAAATGGTACAGTCACATTGGCAGATAATTTAGTGGCCCCTTACAAAATTAAACATACTCTTACCATATAACCCAGCAATCATGTTGGTTAGTATTTGCCCAAACAAACTAAAAATGTATGTCCACACAAAAATCTACATATGATTTTCTTTCTTTTAAAAAATTTTCCCTTTTGGCTTGGTGCCTATAGCTCAGCAGCTAGGGCACAGGTGGGCCTGCCAAACAATAATGACAACTACAACCAAAAAATAGCCAGGCAATGTGGTGGGCACCTATAGTCCTAGCTACTTGGGAGGCTGAGTCAAGAGAATCACTTAAGCCCAAGAGTTTGAGGTTGCTGTGAGCTGTGACGCCATGGCACTTTACCAAGGGTGACATAGTGAGAATATGTCTCAGATAAAAAAAATTCCCTTTTGTAAGGGTAAGCACACAGATGTTCATAGCAGCTTTATTCATAAATACCAACACTTGGAAGCAATCAAGACGTCCTTCCAGATAAATGTGTACATAAATTGTGATACATCTAGACCATGGAATATTATTTATCATTAAGAAAAAATGATCTTTTTAAAAATGGATGAAATGCAAATATACATTAAATGGTAGAAGCCAGTCTGAAAAGGTTATACTGCATGATCCCAACTACCTGACAATTTTAGGTAAGGCAAAACTATGGAAATAGTAAAAAAATAAAGGTTGGCTCAGAACGAGTAGCTCCATGGTTAGAGCAGTGGCCACATACACCAGTGAGGGTGGGTTCGAACCTGGCCCAGGCCTGCTAAACAACAATGACAACAGCTGCCGGGTGGGCAGCACCTCTGGCTCAAGGAGTGGGGCGCTGGCCCCACATACTGGAGGTGGTGGGTTCAAACCCTTCTCCAGCCAAAAACTGCAACAACAACAAACATAAATAAATAAGTAAATAAAGATTCAGAGGCTTATATAGGGTGAATATAAAACAATTCTTTAAAAATTCTTTAAAAAAAAAAAAAAAAAAAGGTAGCCAGGCATTGTGGCAGATACCTATAGTCCCAGCTACTTGGGCGACTGAGACAAAAGAATCGCTTAAGCCCAAGAGTTTCAGGTTGCTGTGAACTATGATGTCACAGCACTCTGCTGAGGGCAACATAATGAGACTCTGTCTAGAAAAAAAAGAAAAAGAAAGGAAAAAGAATGATGGCTAACCAGGATTAAGGTAGAGGGAGGGATGAACAGGTGGAGCACAGAGAATTTTTTAGGGTAGTGAAAGGCAGTGAAACAATTCTGGATGATACTCTAATGGTAGAAACGTGTCATTATACATTTTTCTAAGCCAGCAGAATGTACACCAAGAATGAATTCTCATGTAGGAAACTATGGACTTTGGAGGATAGTGGTATATTAATGTAGTTTCAATAATTTTAACAAATGTACCACTCTAGTATTGCATGTTGATAATGAAGAAGGGCCATGCATGTATGATGGATAGGGGATATATGGGGAATTTCTATACTTTCCCTGCAATTTTGGTGTGAACATAAATGCTCTAAAATAATATCCTAAAGTAACAATGAATATAAATACAGAAACCAATAATACAGTCATCTACCATCATCAAACATTACTGTGTATAATTGTATGTGCTATACTTTCAAACGACTGGCAGTACATTAGCTTTGTTCTACTAGCATCACCACAAACTCACAAGTATTAATAATACGCTGTGCCACACTGTGCTACCAAGCCATAATAGCTATAATGCTTCTAGGCAATAGGAATTTTTCAACTCCGTAATAATCTTATAGGACTACCGGCATATATGCAGGCTTTGTTGATGGGAACACCATTATGCCTAAACTAGAGTTTGACTAAAGTGGACTTACATAACTCTCAACAGAAACAGTAAGAAATGCATCCCTAGAGCCTAGATTTCTTTTGTCTCTAGTACTAGTTTCCATGAAAGAAAAAACTAGATGTCCTTAGAGAGGAGCTGTTTTCATATCCTGGGTAGGGAGAATTAAAAATTAGTCTGTAATGTATTATTGCCAAGGAGCAATAAGCTCTGGAAAGTTTTGATATGATACTAAAAAAGACTTACAAGTCAGCTGACAAGGGCCTCCCCTGAGCCAAACTATGATAACTTGAACACTAAGAAGAAATTTTAATTATAACTGAATTATAATTAGCTAATTCTATTTAATTAAAGCAAGTTTGCAAAGCCCTGATTATATGATTCACAAAAAAATCAAGTTTCTCTTCTCTCCAGGTAAGTAGCATTTCATTCTAGTTCATTTTTCATATAAAAAAAGTACATACACACTGACAACAGACAGCCTTCCTCTCAAAAAAAAAAAAAAAAAGACAGGTTTTCTTACCATAAAATAGTAACAAACTGGTCCATGGAACTTGCTACTTTCTAAACAGTTTATTGATTTCCACTGGCTCAGCAAAGGGAGGACACTCATCTTAATCCTCATACATTACTAAAAATCATCAAGTAAGTGTGTGAAGGGACAGGATTTACAAGAATAGGAGAAACTTCCAATAAACTAGGGTCTTAACACATACGTAAGCTAAAACCTTACCATGAACTCAAGTTTGATTTTTAGCTTGACAGGAAGTCCAAGGAATTCTTTGCTTGGGTTTATTTGCAGGTTGGTAGTTTTAACAGTTTCTCTCTGTCCTGTCTTTCACTGTTCTCCTGGCCCTATGTTTACCATGTTCACTACAAGAACTAGACAATGGCCCTTCCAAGGATGAAGACAGAGCCGAGACTAATATACCTGGCTTTATTTAACTTCAATATAAAAAGCCTGGGTAAAAAAAAAAAAAAAAAAAAAAAAATCATCTTTCTACTATTAAAACACTTCTCTAGCTGGATGCAGTCGCTCACACCTGTTAATCCTAGCACTCTGGGAGGCCAAGGCAAGGGATCGCCTGAGCTCAGGAGTTCAAGACCAGCCTGAGCAAGAGCAAGACCCCATCTCTAAAAATAGCCGGGAGTTGTGACAGGCGCCTCTAGTCCCAACTACTGAGGAGGCTGAGGCAAGAAAATCGCTTAAGCCCAAGAGCTGGAGGTTGCTGTGACCTGTGACGCCACAACACTCTACTGAGGGCAACAAAGTGAGACTCTGTCTTTAAACAAACACACACACACAGACTTCTCTAAACTTATTTGTCTTGACCACTCATAGATGATAGCATGAGAAAACAACCCATTTGTAGGGCTTCTTGCTCTTCAGGTAAGAAAAAAATTAAATCCCAGAAATTCAGTTTTGTGGTGATGTTCCAAAAACAGTAGGTAATTTAAAAAATACAAATAGGAAAAAATAAGAATGTAACAGTGCTTCAATTAGTGAACTGAATGCCTCCTATGTGCCTAGAACTATTCTGGGCACTGGAGATATAAACGAGTGAACAAACAAATCCTCTGACCTCATGAACCTGACATTAGCGTATGGAAGATGCATAATAAAAAACATGGAATATAATGTCCCATTTATTAAACAGCAGGATAAAAGGAAAGAAAGCAACAAGTGTTGCTTTTTAGGCAAATCTGTCAGGAAAGGCGCCTCTCAGAAGATGGCAACTGAGAAGAGACTTGTCTGAAGTAAGAGAATAAGCTGTATGAATATCTGGGAGAAAATGGTTCCAAGCAAAGAAGAAAGTACAAATGCCTGAGAAAGGAGTAAGTGAGTAAGGGGGGAACAGAAGATGTCATTAGGCAGATAGCCACAGTCTGACCAGTAGAGACTGAATATCACACAGACTTTGGATTTCATTCAAAGAATAACTAGATTCTCTGTATCAGTGGTTCACAACCTTCCTAATGCCGCAATGTGATGTTACAAAGGGGTCGCTACCCAGAGGTTGAGAACCGCTGCCCTATATGGCAGAAGCAGGGAAGTAAAAGGCTCTTATTTTGAGTTTGGAAGAATTACGGAAATTATGTGGAGACTAAGACTATAAGAGAATGAAAGGAAAAGCAGTGAGACCAGTTAAGAAGCTACTGGAATAGGCCAGAGGAGAACTAGTGGTAGCAAGTTCTAGAATGATGGCAGAAGAGGAGGCAAAAGTAGCTAAATTCAGAATAAACTGTTAAGGTAAAGCCCAAAGGTCTCTCCAGTGGGACGGATGCTAAGAAAGTGAAATGAATAAAGATCCACGTTTTTAGCCTCAAAAATATATGGTAGCATTTACTCAGGTGGAAACACTAGAAGGTTTCAGGTTAACAAGAATAATAACAGAGAGGACAGACTAAGTTTGAGATCCAAACAGACATGTTAAGAAGCAAGCTGAAGATATAGGTTATGTTCGAAGGAAGAAAAGAATGGGTAATAATTTTTAGTGTCACCAGAATACAAATATGCTACTAATAACCGTATAAAGATAGATAATAAACCACTGAGTAATTCCCTCTAATGTCTGAGAAGATAAGCAGAGGAGAATGAAGAGAGAAAAATGAAGTAAATTAAAAGGGGGTGGTGTGGTTTTCTGGAAGTCAAGTTTAAACAGAAAAAAGGTTGATTTCTGGTAGTATTGGTTGTATGAAATAATATTAAATGATTAAAGAGAGACTAAAAGCTGGTTTTGGCAATAAGACATCACTGGTGATGTTGACAAGAATAATTTTAGCAGAATGAGAAGGAGAAAGCCTGATTAGAGTGGGTTCATGAGAAGACGGTCAAAAGTAAGTAGCAATCCTAAGTATAAACAACTCTTTCAACAATTTCTGCCATAAAGGTGAACAAAGCAGTGTACAGAAGTAGAGATATATGTCTGATTAGAGAGCTTATTTGTATTTCAGAGGGGTGAGTCTCCAGAACACGTGCAAGCTAATAGAAAGAACAGAGACTTGCCTCAGGAAAATGTCACGATGCAGGGAGGGAAACTAGTCCCAAAATCCATAATAGGACAAAGGGAACAGAATGTAGGACATAAGCAGAGGAGATGGCTTTATAGAGAAACAGGAACCCCTCAACTCATTGTACCAGGAGGGAAGACAGACTATGTGTACAGAGAAGTAACCAGGAAAATAGATTCAGTGGTGGGGGAATATGGAACCACTTTTATAATTGCTGTTATTTATTCTTTTTTTAATGAAATAAAGCAAGTTCATCAGCTGAAGAGACTGAAAAATGAGAGGAGGTATTAGAAGTTTGGTCCCAGCACAGTGGCTCTCACCTATAATCCTAGCACTATGGGAAGCCAAGGCCGCTGGATTGCTTGAGCTCAGGAGTTCAAGAACAGCCTGAGCAAAAGTGAGACCCCCATCTCTAAAAATAGCTAGGCATTGTGCTGGTTGCCTGTAGTCCCAGCTACTTGAGAGGCAGAGGCAAAAGAATCCCTTAAACCCAGGAGTTTGAGGTTGTTGTGCGCTATGACATAACAATAGTGGTAGCAAAGGTGACAAAAGGTGACAAATGATACTCTGTCTCAAAAAAAAAAAAAAAAAAAGATGTTTAGAAAAATTTTAGAATTGTGAACTCACTTCATTCTAACTAATTAGATCCTCTTGGAAAGAAAGAAACTGTAGAATATTTGAAAGCTTTTAAAGAATTACAGCTATATAACAAGGCATGGGACAATCAAACATGTTTTTTAAATTATACATTAAAAGATACAATTTTTGGCTTGGCGCCTGTGGCTCAAGTGGCTAAGGCACCAGCCACATATACCTGAGCTGGCGGGTTCGAATCCAACCCGGGCCTGCCAAACAACAATGATGGCTGCAACCAAAAAATAGCCAGGCGTTGTGGCAGGTGCCTGTAATCCCAGCTACTTGGCAGGCGGAGGTAGGAGAATCACTTGAGCCCAGGAGTTGGAGGCTGCCGTGAACTGTGATGCCACGGCACTCTACCCAGGGTGACAGCTTGATGCTCTGTCTCAAAAAAAACAAAACAAAAAAACAAAAAAAGATACAATTTTTAACTTTTTGCTAAAAACTGTATGATATTCAGGGCACCACCTGTGGCTCAGTGGGTAGGGCGCTGGCCCCATATACCAAGAGTGGCAGGTTTGAACCCAGCTCCTGCCAAACTACAACGAAAAGTAGCTGGACATTGTGGCTGGTGCCTGTAGTCCCAGCTACTCAGGAGGCTGTGGCAAGAGAATCACCTAAGGCCAGGAGTTGGAGGTTGCTGTGAGCTACAACACCACAGCACTTTACCAAGGGACAAAATGAAACGATCTCTAAAAAATAAATACGTAAATAAAGATAATGTTCACTTTCAGAGAGAGAGCCCATCACTATGTTCTGAACTCTATCCAACAATTGTTGAAAACACTACCAGTGAGAGACAACCTCTTGCAGATATCCTCTGAATACATTAAGAAACCAGTTCCTTTGATAACTTAATAAATCATGGAACTTTTACAAATTCTGGAAACTACATTGGGCAACCTACTCTAGCTATCTTTTGCAGATACAGAATACATACTAGCTTATTTAAGGTACTGAAAGTTCAGTAGACCAGAAACTATTTGACCTAATTAACCCATAATATCACTATATTCTTCACTAAAGAAACTAATTTTTTCCAACACACACATTAATAAAATAAGCTTTATGCCACACACAGTGGCTCACACCTACAATCATAGCATTCTGAAAAGTGGACTGCTTCAGCTCAAGAGTTCGAGACCAGCCTGAGCAAGAGCAAAACCCCCAACTCTACTAAAAGTAGAAAGAAAAAGAAAAAGAAAGAAATTTTTAAAAAGCCAGCCTTTGTAGTGGGACCTAAAGTCCAGCTACTCAGGAGTCTGAGGCAAAAGGATTGCTTGAGCCTAGGAGTTTGAAATTTTTGTGAGGTATGACACTGGTACTCTACCCAACGCAACTGAATGAGACTCCGTCTCCAAAAAAAAAAAAGGCTTTAAACAAACACTACATGGCTTATAGGCAAGAAATATGAGGGCTGTCCAGAAATTATCCAGCCACGTACTATGAAAAACAGGGACATACATAGCTACTTTCCAGTTACCCCTCGTATACTACAAGCCCTATACATAATAATGACCTACAATTACTGGTTCTCTCAGTTTTAATTTTGCTTTGATAGAAAAATTTCTCTCCCAACACAGAACAATTTCTACTGAATCAGAGCTTAAGGACAAAAAGATGGAAGAACTCAATTTTTCACATTGCCATTTGTTACTAAACTATTTAAACAGATGGACATTTTAGAGTTCAGTATAAAGGCAGCCACTAAAACATCATACAGATGTTAACTGCAGTATACAGACAAGTGCAAAGTAATATGTACATTTTTTAAAATCCTTACTAGTTTTGATACCTGTTTCCACAATATTTTCTGTTTCTGTTGTCTCCAGCCCATCCATGCTGTCCTCATCTTCCACTGCCGTTTTTCCTCTACTTCGAGGCCTACAAAGAAATAAATATACATGCTTTTAATAATTTGGGAACATTTTTCAGCATTTTACCATATCAAATAGTAAATATCAAACTTTACTGTCATTTTCTCCCTTAAATTCTCCCTTAAATAAACGTGGACATACCCTAAATGTGAGGATAAAGCCAGGTTATATTTGTGTCCTTATACCGTATTCTTAAGTCATTCTTGGGTTTGTCCCTCTTTTAATTGACCTTCTCATGACTCCCTGTCTACAGTAGTGGCTTTTAACCAGCTTGTGGGTTCTTTTCAAGGTTCACACACCACGGTTTTACCTCTACAATTAATGAAGTTGATGAATGATGTGCAAACTTACGTATTTTTAAAAGGCACAGATGGGCTCAAAAAGAAAAAAAGAATTCTGGGTGGCCTGTGGCTCAAAGGAGTAGGGCACCGGCCCCATATAATGGAGGTAGCAGGTTCAAACCCAGCCCTGGCCAAAAACTGGGGGGGGGGGGGAATCTAAAAATAAAACATGATTTAATCATGTCTACTACACAAGTATGATGGATTTAATTTACAAGTACTTTAGAAAAGTAAAACAAAGGCAAAAGTCATGGTGAGATACTTTGAATCAGACGAATGCTTTTAAATTTTTTTGACATATCCTAAATCAGAGACAGAAATGAGTCAAAAAAACTCTACAAAAACACATAAGAGAAAAAAGATATAAATTAAAACCTTAGAAATTGTTATTATAAATGATCAAAGTCTAAATGGTTTATAATGTAATTATTGCAAGCTGTCAAAAAGTCATCTACTAGACAGAAGAAAAAAATCTAAAAAAACAGATGAATGAAAATCCTAACCAATAGTATCAAAAAATACGAATGGGATTTAAAAAACTAAGTAATATACTTGTAAATATAATCAGAATGTAAGTATGATTCAGTATCAGGAATCTAGGGGCGCCTGTGGCTGCAGGAGTAGGGCGCCTGTGGTGGTAGGTTCAAACCCAGCCCCGGCCAAAAACTGCAAAACAAAAAAATATTTTGGGGGGGTGGTACCTGTGGCTCAATGGGTAGGAAACAGCCCTATATATGGAGGGCGGCAGGTTCGAACCCAGCCCCATCAACTAAAACAGCAATGAGAATTACTACAAAAAATAGCTAGGTGTTGTGGAGAGGGCCTGTAGTCCAAACTACTTGGGAGGCTGAGGCAAGAGAATCACTTAAGCCAAGAGTTGGAGGTTGCTGTGAGCTGTGATGCCACAGCACTCTACCGAGGGCAACAAAGTGAGACTCTGTCTCCAAAATACATATATATATAAAAGAAATCTGTTGATGTAAATAACTAAACAACCAACAAAACTAGTATTTCCAAAGGGACGGAGATACAACTAAATCAAGAGATTATAAGACCTGAAAGATGGAAAGATGGACTGAGGCTCAAGCATCAAAAGGTTTGTAAAAAAAGAAGAAACTACCTTTAATCTATTAAATCAAGATTTAAGCTTAAATATAATCAAGGGGAAAGAAGGGATGAGAAAATTTGGTCAATCCAACACGGGGCAGAAAAGGTGAGAAGATGCAAGGTAAACAGAAAATAACAAAAAGATGATAATAAATACAAATATTTTATAAAGTGGAAAAAGGTAGATATATACACATATAAAATATTAATTTTCACAGTAATTATAAATAGCTTAAACTCTTGTCAATATTTAATGACAGAAACATTAATTTACTCAGATAAGATAACTAAATAGAATTTCACATTCTATAAAGCAAACATTTACAGACTAACAAAGAAAAATTGTTAACTGACCATTATGGAAAATTTTAACATCCCATCCTTGGAAACTGATGGATGAAACATTATAGTTTGAAGTTTCTTGGTTTTTTTTTTTTTTTTTTGGATATAGAACTTTGAGCTGTCGCCCTTGGTAGTCTGCGATTGCGTCACAGCTCACAGCAACCAACAACTCCTGGGTGTAAGCAATTATCTTGACTCAGCCTCCCAACTATCGGGACTAC